>ML265972.1:8048-40610 GCA_005239495.1 Nicotiana undulata | reverse complement strand
AATCAATTACATAGTGTCACAATGTGCTAAGGAACAATCCCCCAATCAAAATTTAGCAAAAAAACCAAAAATCCCGAATTCGGTCATAACCCGGCCCTTGGGCCCACGTCTCGAAAGTCAGAAATTTTCACAACATTAGGTTCCTTGTCTTTTCCCGAGTCTAACCATACCAAGAACACGAAAATCGAACCTCAAATGGCCCTCCAATTCCCCCATTCTTCCTCTCTTAAACCCAAGCCCTCACCACCATTTTTCTACTTTTTTTACCAAGGATTTCAACCTAAAATCGTTCTTAATGCACAATATAACGAGTTTTGAGTCCAAGAAACTTACCTCCTTGAAGAAACAACGAAATCCCTCTTCAAACCCCTTCAAAACCTCCAACTTGTGTGTAAAAATGGTGAAAGAAGACTAATTTCGCGCAGGCTGCCTTTTATAGGTTCTGCCCAGGCATTTCCGCAATAGCGATGCCTTTCTCGTGCCTGCGACTCCGCAGGCGCAACATTTTAACCGCACCTACGAAAACCACTTAACCTCCCAGACTTCGCGCCTGCGATACCCTTCCTGCACCTGCGACATCGCAGGTGCGGGCTTTCTTCCACCCCTGCGACGAATTCCGCCCTTGCGCCTTCACTCTCGCGCCTACGATGTCCGCACCTGTGACCCAAGTATCGCAGGTGCGATCGCACCAGCAGTAGCAGCTTCAGCTGCATTTCAAGTTCCAAATTCTCCCTTTAACGCTCGAAATCAAACCCGAGCCCCTCGGGACCCCAACCAAACATACAAACATATCAAACATGGTTATTCAACCTTTGTCGAGCCATTAAAACATCAAAACCATAAATTCTCATCCAATTCAAGCCTATGATTTCCAAAAACTTCCGAAACACGCATTTGATCAAAAACCCAACCAAACCATCTCCGAATGACCTGAAATTTTGCGGGCAAGTCCAAAATGACCTAACGAAGCTACAGCAACTCTCGGAATCCCATTCCGACCCTCGGATAAAAATATCGCCTATCAACCGGAATTTGCCGAAATACTAACTTCGCCAATTCAAGCCTAAATCTACACCGGGCACCCTAAAAATATTTCTGAACACACTCCTAAGTCCCAAATCACCTAACAAAGCTATCTGAACCATAAAATCCGCATTCCAAGGTCGTTTACCAATAAGTCAACTCCGAGTTGACTTTTCCAACTCTAAAGCTCTTGTTAGAAACTAAGTGTCTCAATCCACGCTATTTTCACTCCGAACCCGAACCAACCAACCCCAACACTTCATGAACAGTCTAACCGAGCTACTACAAGACATAAATAAGGGAAATAGCTGCGTATACTGCGTAACACGGACCGGGTCGTTACAGGTCCTCCTCAAAATTCTGTCCTAGTTTGATGGGTTGACGCTTATGACTGTTGCACAGGTGACGATTGGCTAAACTTGCTTCGGAATTTTGAGGGTCCTCCTCAAAATTCTGCCCCAGTTTCCAATTGCGGGGGAAAATGGAATTTTTATTGAATTGTGACCGAACCCACAAGGCTTCCTACGTATCCCCCTCTTAAACAGGAATCAGGTCAGGCGTAGTTCAATTTACATAATCGAGAAAGCATAAAGATCATACATAATATCATTTAACTGCATCTAAATTGATTGGCTTTGGCCAGACTTCTCCGTCCATTTCTGCAAGTATAAGTGTTCCTCCTGTCAGTACTGGTGAACCGTATACGGGCCTTGCCAGTTGGGAGAGAATTTCGCTTTGGCTTCATCTTGATGTGGAAAGCTCTTCTTCAACACCAGCTGCCCTGGTGTGAACTGTCTAGGCTTGACTTTCTTGTTGAAAGCTCGGGTCATTCTATTCTGGTAAAGTTGTCCGTGACATATTGCATTCATCCTTTTTCCGTCTATGAGGGCCAGTTGCTCATAACAAATTTTTACCCATTCTGCATCGCTGAACTCAGCTTCTTGTATGATTCTTAGGGATGGAATTTCTACTTCAGTGGGAATGACAACTTTGTACCATAAACCAGCATATAAGGGGTTGCGCCGGTTGACGTGCGAACTATGGTGCGGTATCCCAGTAATGCGAATGATAACTTCTCATGCCACTACTTGTGCTTTTCTATCATTTTCCTCAATATCTTCTTGATGTTCTTGTTGGCGGCTTCTACAACTCTGTTCATCTGAGGTCTGTAGGCTGTGGAATTCTTGTGTTTGATCTTGAAAGTCTCGCACATAGCTTTCATCAGGTCACTGTTGAGATTGGAACTGTTGTCGGTGATGATTGGATCTGGAACTCCGAATCGGCAAACAATATGGTCGCGGACAAAGTCTGCCACGACTTTCTTAGTCACTGCTTTGTAGGATGCTGCTTCGACCCATTTAGTGAAGTAATCAATTGCTACCAAGATGAACATGTGTCCATTGGAGGCGGTAGGCTCGATTGGTCCAATGACGTCCATGCCCCAGGCGGGAAACGGCCATGCTGAGCTTGTTGCATTGAGCTCATTTGGAGTACCTTTATCATATTTGCATGTACCTGACATCGGTGGCATTTCCCGACATACTAAATGCAGTCCGTTTCAATGGACATCCAGAAATAACCGGCCCTGAGTATCTTCTTAGCCAAAACAAAACCATTCATATGTGGTCCACAGGTCCCAACGTGAATCTCCTCAAGTAGCTTGGAGGCTTCTTTTGCGTCAACACATCTCAATAATCCCAAATCGGGAGTTCTCCTGTAAAGGATTCCTCCACCGTGAAAGAAGTTGTTGGATATTCTCTGAAGCGTGTGTTTCTGAGTGTGATTTGCAAGCTTTGGGTATTCTCCCTCAGCCAAGTACTCGTTGATATCATGGAACCAAGGTTTTTCGTCTGCTTCTTCTTCAACATGGGCACAGTATGCCGGCTGGCTATGGATCTTCACTGGAATAGGATCAATGAAATTCTTATCTGGATGTTGTATCATAGATGACATAGTAGCCAATGCATCAGCGAACTCGTTCTGAACTCCGGGGACATGCCGAAATTCTATCTTCGTGAACCTCTTTCTCAACTCCTGCACATGGTGCAAATGCAGCAGTATCTTGGATTACTTAGTAGCCCATTCTCCTTACACCTGGTGTATAAGCAAGTTTGAGTCACCAATTACTAGCATCTCCTAGACGTTCATGTCAATGGCCATGTTGAGCCCTAAGATGCAGGCTTCATATTCTGCCATATTGTTGGTGCAGGGGAATCTGAGTTTATCAGATACCGGATAATGTTGACCAGTTTTCGAGATCAGGACACCTCCAATGCCGACTCCTTTGAAATTCGCTACTCCATCGAAGAACATTCTCCAACCGTCGTAGGATTCTGCAATGTTTTCTCCTATGAATGATACCTCTTCATCGGGAAAATAGGTTTTTAAGGGTTCATATTCTCCATCCTCGGGGTTTTCAGCAAGATGGTCCGCCAATGCTTGTCCCTTGACCGCTTTCTGAGTCACATAGACAAATGTCGAATCCACTCAGCAGGATTTTCCACCTGGCGAGCTTGCCAGTGGGCACAGGTTTTTGAAAGATGTATTTCAAGGGATCCATCCTTGATATGAGATATGTTGTGTACATACAGAAGTAATGCCTCAGCTTCCGGGCTACCCAGGTTAGAGCACAACAGGTACGTTCCAATAGAGAATACCGAGCTTCGTACGGAGTGGAATTCTTACTCAGATAATAAATGGCATGTTCTTTTCCCCTGTTTCGTCGTGCTATCCCAAAACGCAGCTGAAAGCTCCATCTAATACTGCAAGTTAGAGTAGTAAAGGTCTACCTGGCTCAAGTGGTACCAAGATCGGCGAGGTTAACAATTACTCCTAAATTCTATCGAAGGCCCTTTGACAATCATCGGTCAATTTTGTCGCGGCATCCTTCTTCAGCATCTTGAAGATTGGCTCACATATAATTGTAGAGTGTGCTATGAACTGGCTGATGTAGTTAAGGCGTCCTAGGAAATCATCACATCTTTCTTGTTCTTTGGCGGTGGTAACTCTTGCATGGCTTTGACCTTTGACGGATCCAATTCTATCCCTCGACGGCTGACAATGAACCTGAGCAATTTACCAGCAGGAACCCCGAATGCACATTTCGTAGGGTTTAGTTTCAGATTGTATTTCTGCAACCTATTGAAGAACTTCCTCAGATCTTCTATGTGGTCGGTGGCTTTCTTCGACTTGATAATAAAATCGTCCACATATACTTCGATCTCCTTGTGTATCATATCGTGAAAGATAGTGGTCATAACTCTCATATAGGTGGCCCCAACATTCTTTAGGCCGAATGGCATCATCTTGTAGCAGTATACTCCCCACGGCGTAATGAAAGCCATTTTCTCAGCATCTTCCTCATCCATCCATATCTGATGGTAACCAGCGAAGCAATCCACGAATGACTGTAGTTCATGCCTGGCGCAATTGTCGATTAGGATGGGTATGTTTGGCAAAGGGAAATCATCTTTCGAACTGGCCCGGTTGATATCCCGATAGTCGACACAGACTCTGATCATCTCATCTTTCTTTGGCGCTGGCACGATGTTGGCTAACCATGTCTGATACTCCACTACCCTGAGAACATTGGCGATGAATTGCTTGATGACTTCTTCCTTGATTTTCAAACTCATGTCAGGCTTGAACTTCCTGAGCTTTTGTTTTACCGGTGGGAACATTGGATTGGTTGATAATTTGTGAGCAACAATGGATGTACTCGGACCAGTCATGTCATCATACGACCATGCAAATATATACTCATACTCCTTCAAAAATTCTGTGTATTCCTTCTTTTCTGACGGCGACAAATGAATGCTAATACGAGTTTCCTTGACATTCTCTGAGTCTCCCAAGTTGACAACCTCGGTCTCGTCCAGGTTGGACTTAGGTCTGTTCTCGAAATTCTCGACTTCTTTGACAATTTCATCAGGTATATCATCTTCTTCTTCTGAATCGATGTCCGTTTGTTGTGTTGTCTCGTTGCATGTCACAGTCATCAGTTCATCAAGACAAGTAATTGTAAGGCTGTATAGATAAAGTAATGAGAGAAAAGTGATAGTAATAAATATTGATTCATAAAAACGTTAAAGTGCTTTTGATAAATTGAACAAACATTTTGAACATTGAAGCTCTTATTGCAGAAATTAAAATACGGAAAAGGAAATCATTTAGTAGAAGTCAATGAACAATGCTTGTTTAGCCTTGCTACCCTGAGGCTCGTCGGGCTCTGGCTTTTCTGATAGTCTAACTCTTAAGAGATGCTCTTCTTCTCATGGTTTGGATGGAAGGACCTTCCTCCCCCTCCTCCTCAAAAATGACGCAGCAATCCATGTCATCGTCTTCCAAGAATAAGTCCTTCAGTGCTGCAAGTGATTCTTCTTCCTCTGATCCCCATATAATATCGGCCTGATGAAAGGTCTGCTCCAGATGTTGTATTGGCTTCTCCAATGGGTAATAAGGACCGCGCCAAGTTGGCGACCAATTCTTGAACTCTTCCCAAGTATATTTGTACCCTAGACCGAAGGTAGTGCCATGACGCTTGAGCTGTATCGGTTTGGAGATCCCTTGAAGATTCTTGCCGAGCCCTTTACCTGGCTCATACCCTCTCCAGTTCATCATGCTTGCTATTTTACTGTCCCACCATTTGTCTTTGTCTATGGCATTGACCCGTTCAGTGTGGTGGTAAGTTTCTCCACCAAGCTTCCTTCTACCTTGCACCACCGGAATGGTCTGGCGACTGTAAATAGGATTGCTTCCATCGCCATGGATGATTACTTCCTGGTGGTTCCATTCAAATTTCACTACCTGATGCAGCGTTGATGCCACGTCCCCAGCGGCATATATCCATGGCTGCCCCAATAGCAGGTTGTAGGATGCCGATATGTCTATCACCTAAAAATCGACTTTTAACCATGTAGGAACCATTTGCAAACAGAGACTGATATCACCGATGGTAGACCTCTGTGAACCATTGAAAGCCTTCACATTCATCGACCCCTCTATTATCTCGTACATCCCTTTGCCCAATTACTTGAGCGTTGTCAACAGACAGATATTGAGACTGGATCCCCCGTCGATCAGAATCCTGGTGATGAAGTAGTCTGCACATTGCACAGTGATGTGCAGGGCTTTGTTATGACCCAACCCCTTAGGTGGAAGCTCGTCCTCGTGGAAAGTGATTTTATGACTCTCCAGCACTTAACCCACCATATTGGCCATTTCTCCACTGGTGATATTGTTTGGCACATATGCTTCGTTTAGTATTTTCATTAAAGAATTTCTGTGCGACTTGAAATTTTGTAGCAATGAAAGAATGGATATTTGAGCAGGGGTTTTGTTTAACTGGTCAATGACGGAGTACTCTTTGGCCTACAGCTTCCTCCAAAGGTCATCTGGGCATGTCTCAATAATGGGTGGCCAGTTGGAAACATGTTTGCTTGATTCTGCCAGATGTTCTGGTGTATAGACCTTGCCGGTCCTTTTTATACCCTGTGCTACAGTAGCTTCTTCGATCTAGACCTTTCCTTTCCTTCTTTCCTCTTCTACATAATCCCATGGTACATCATTTGTGTAGAAGGGTGGCGTGGTTGATATCTCCACTGTGATTGGTGCAGTTATCTTTACTTCGAAAGGAACATGTGCCTTAGCAGGTGGCATGACTGCAACCTCAAAATGTGCGGGTGCTTTCGCAAGTGGCCTAACTTCGACCTCAAACGGTGCAGGTGGTGCTACTTCAAACTCAAAAGGCACTGATGCAGCTATCTCAACATCTCCAGATGGCTGGATCTGGACTATGATAGGATTAAGAGTAACTGCTGGCTTCTTTGGGTCATCACCTTCTATGATCAACCCAATCAACCCCTCTGGGTCCCGATCTTCTTATGTGGATTCCTATACCCTTATGGTCTGGGAATGGATAGCTGCGGACGTTGGGAGTGGATTCTTTGCTACAATGACCTTGTTATCGATCAGGGACTGTATCTTATCCTTCAAGGAGCGGCATTCATCTATTTGGTGTCCCTTCATGCCGGAGTGGTATGCACATGACTTATTTGGATTAACCCACTGGGAAGGATTCTCAGAGGTTACGATAGGGATGGGGTTGACATAACCAGTAGCCTTCAGTTTCTCATAAAACTGGTCGATAGGCTCAGCAATGGCGATGTATTGTTTAGGAGGTCTTCGGTCAAAGTTGGGTCGAGGTCTAGGAAAATTTTGGTGAGCAGGGGGTGACTGATAGTGAGATGGTTGAGAGTTATAGATATGGTAAACATGAGCGGTCTGTGAATATCTAGGTGAAGTAGGTTGATAGGTGGGTGGTGGGGATGACTGATATGTTGGTGGTGGTGTTTGGCATGAGGGTGAGGTTGCTTGATAAGTTTGTGGAGGTGTTGGTTGATATGTAAGTCGAGGTTCTTGGTAGGTTTGATATTTTAGCGGTGATTTGGTTCTCTGTGAAACCATCACGTCTCCTACATCCCTCTTCTTGGACACACCACCAGACTGTAGGGCCTTATTTGTAGCTTGTAAGGCTTCGAAGTTGGTGACCATACCACTTTTTATTCCTTCCTCAATTCTCTCACCAAAATTGATAATATCAGAGAACTTATGGTTCTCGATCACCATCAACCGCTCATAATATTATGGATCCTGGGCTCGGACGAAGAACTTATTCATTTGTTCTTCGTCTAAGAAGGGCCTGACCTTAGCCTCTCCAGATCTCCAGCGAGTGGCATACTCGCGAAAAGTTTTCGTAAGCTTCTTCTTAAGATTCTGAATGTATAACACGTCTGGCACATTCTCCGTATTAAACCCAAACCGGTCCATGAAGTCTGACGCCATGCTTGCCCAATTTGACCATTTCCTGGGGTCTTGGCTGATGTACCAAGACAGAGCACCCCCTGTTAAGCTCCTCATGAACAGCTTCATACGAATCTTTTCATCCTTCCCTACTCAAACCAGTTTGTCACAGTAGGTCCTCAGATGGACCCTCGGATCACCAGTACCATCAAACATTTCGAACTTAGGAGGTTTGTACCCCTCGGGCAGTTCGACATCGGGCTTTATGCAGAGGTCTTCGTAGTTCAGCCCCTCGACTCATTTGCTTCCCTCAATGCCTTGAAACTGGCTGGTCAGCTTCTTAAGTTCCTCAACCAAATTCCTGATGAGCAAATCCTTTTCACTAAACTCAGGTGTATATGAGATGGGTTGAGTGAAGTGCGGCATAGTCTCCACATAGATGGGGTTGTTATAATGACCTGGTACCTGGGTGTAAAAGTTGTCATTTGTGGAGTTTTGTGGTTCGGGAAAGAGTAGTGGAGTATTTCTTGGAGTGTGGAAAGCATTGAATTGCGTTGGAAGATTTTGATTCATTGGTGGAGTTGTGTGGAGATGAGTTGCGGGATGAGTCTATTTGTTTGGGGAGTTTTGAGGAGGTGCGGGAGTTTGGGTGTTGGGGTGGTTGGCGTCTGGAACACTGAGTGTGAATGATAGGATTTCCAAATTTTGGACCTGCTCAAGCTCTCCCTGGAGCTTCAACAACTTTTGTTCGAGCTGTGACATGGGTTCATTCTGAACTTGAATACCCTGGCCGTCAGTGGCCTTTACCCGTTCAATTGTATTTTCTTTCATGATATTTCCTGAATCTTCCATTTTCTTTTTGCCTTTGCTTATTCCTTTGGGAGGAATAGGAGGAGGAGAAGGTGGAGGGCCCCTGGATCTTGTGAGGTATGATGATGATGCCAGAGTGCACGAACCAACCTTTGGGGAGGGGAATAATAAAAGAGAGAAGAAAAAAACAAAAACAAAAGAAAGCCAAGTCAGTGAGGATTATGAAAAAGTATTGTGGTATTTAAACACATATTGCGGGAATATAAAGTGTGTCCTAATTTGGGAGCCTCATTGTGCCCGAGGTAGGCCTAGCGACAAATTGATTTGGAGAACGTAAATGCCAGAATGCCTCATTTCATTAATGTAAAAATAGACAAATCCAAAATGACACTAGATAAACAAGAAATAAAGTCACTAATGGTCATGGGCCTTATTACATTGATAAAGCAAAAGAAAAGAAATCCTATCCTACTTGGTCCCAGAAAGACCTTCCCCAGACTCGGCATCCTTGATTCCATCGAACAGGCTCCCCAGCTCGCGAAGTCCTAGTAGTAGATATGCTCTGCCAGATGTCCACCTTCATTCCCATCAGCCTTTTGACAGTCTTCAACCCTGTTGATGATCTAACCCTCCAGCTCGACTATGCCTCGCTCCAAGTATTCCAGCTTTCTGTTGGAACGGACGGCCATGTCTTTCTATTCTTCAATCAACCTTTTGTTGGTTTTGTGTATTTTATGGTGCTCGTTCTCGCATTCACGGATCCTCTTGCGCAATTGATTATACATGACTTGAGCTTCAACCTTTTCATCTATGTTCATGTGTCCTCGGTTGAACCTTGGCCTGCCTAGACCATCCCAGTTATCTTCTAACCACCTTGAGTAGAAAGGTGTACAACATGCATGATATCTGTCTGGTTCGATCGTGTCCTTTTACATTATGATCTTACAGTGCCACATGTGTTGGGATTGGCACTTGTGAGGAGTATCATCACCCTAAAAGTCGGCTAGGAAATGGCTCATCTTGTCGACCCCTGGTATAATTTTTTTTCTGTCTGCTTGTCCTATAACCCGGAGAGGGACGTAAGGATATGTGTTCCTCTCAAACCAATCAGTACCAAGAACGGCGCATCCCTAGACCGGACAATGAATTCATCTGTCGGGAACCACTCGGACATCCACTGTACTTTCTCCTCAGCCAGATTATAGAAGAACTCTACCCATTATTTGTCAGTCTTGGGCTGAGCAAACCTGTCGGGAATATATGTCATCCGCTTGGGGTGATGGAAAGCAATGCGGTCATTCCAAGCCCTTCGCGGAATTCTTATCGGTATTGGCCCTTTTGGAGATGTTCTAAGAGCCAGAGTTGGAGTAATAGGTTGCAGCCTTTGAAGTGCTTAGCTCCTCTTTGACATTGTTCTAAGGCGCGATAGATGTCTAAGATGATCATAGGAACGATGCTAAAATTCTGACCACCAATTCCCTCCATCAGGGTCTTGGTTACCATGTCTAGCCTAGTGTGGATCCTTTCTTTCTTTGTCGGAAACGCGATCAACCGCAGGAAGCAAACAATGAAGACGAACACCCTATGGTGAATGTGTCCCAAAGATGTTATGGTGAATTCGCCATGGTGGGTACGGTATGATTTGTTGTGACCGTACCTTTCATACAAATCCTCGAAAGGTATGTACGACTCCTTCAGAAACTCTAACTTTGTGTTCTTCTTTAAACCCATCATTTTCAAGAAACCTTTTCTTGTGCGGTTTTCAGGCATTAATAACCCAGGAGTTTCCCAAACTAATACTGCCAGTCCTCCTATTTCCTCTAGGAATGGTGTCATTTCAATATCCCCAAAACGAAAGACAACTCTTTCACTATCCTAGAACAAAGTGGTAGCCTCTATCAACATGTTGTTGGGTTGAATGTCTATGAGAGACGGTAGGTTACCCAAGTATTTCTTGACGAGTGTCTTATCACTAGAATGAAGGTCCTTCCACTAGTTCAGAAGCTTTGGGTTAACGTTGCTAACCATGCCGAATATAGGGACTTCGTGCCTCATATTTTTGCAAGACAAACATGATTAGGCCCTTATCCCCGCTAGACTCGACTATTTAACAACTATGATTAGCATACAGGCATTTAGTTCTCCAAATAAATGCACAGAATGTGATGATGTCCGTTGGGATTTAGGAAAACCCGGGGGACTTTGGACAAGGCTGTCCTAAAGGCCGTTGTGCGGACAACACATTAGCCTAGCTAGGTTTGACCATGATGCATGTAACAAAATAATAGAGTAAGGTTTCTATGGGGTATTAGACGGGTACCCCTGAGCGGAAAACTCAACTGGGAAAGGCACGGAACCGTCGACTGCACCGCTGATCGACTAGTTTTACCGCAAATAAGCATTTCCGAATTTAAGGGTGATAACAATAGGAAGGGCGCAACCACTCATCAACCGTTGCTATAGGATTTGTTTTGGCACGAGTGGAGTATTATGTTGAGCATGATTATGCAATAAAGAAGCAGTAAAGGCATGTATTCATGTATTTGCACGTTGTTAAGGGAGTAAATGCAACAATTATAAAGCGATTACAAAAAAAAAAAAAAAAATAAGAAAACATGTCAGTTTTGCTCTTGAGGAAAATTAAATGCTTGAAGGAAATAAACAATTAATTGCACATAAGGGAAAAGGGTTGAAGTGCAAATTAACATAGTTTAAATTAGTAAAAGCCTAGAAATCCCCAGCAGAGTCGCCATACTGTCGCGCCCCCTTTTTCCAACTCCTTTCGGATCGGTCAAGGTTTTTGACATTATTGGGACAACACGTTTCCTTTTGGGAAAGGGGTATACAAGGAATAGAAGAGTCGCCATCTAATGAGTTAAGGTGCGCTAGGGCACCTATTTGGGGTCATTTACAAAACAAGACTAGTCAACCAGAGATAGGGTAAGGGCTTGAAATTACTCCAAGGGGAAGGTGTTAGGCACCCCTCAGAGTCCACTACTGTGGTTCCCGGCCAAACAACTTTGTGAATTTGAGCAAGTAGCAAGTAGGAAATTAATGTTTAACCAAGTAAAGGACGTTTGAAAGAATCACAGTCTAAGCACACATGTGTTACTAAAATTTGAAAAAAAATATTTAATATCTAAGCAGGGTTTTGAAAGAGTTATAATCTAAGCATGCATGTAGGGGAGTCCTAGGTTGTTTGTCATATGGATCACATCAGTACAATACCCGGTAATCACTCCTCAAAAGGGGGGCTACACGTGGTATTAGTGCACCGGTCATCATATCCATATCTATCTTTCCCACCCCGTAATGGTTATTAAAGTGACTGTTGGTCAACGACCTCTATTGCGTGTTGTTACCCGCCCCTTCCTAATAGTCCTGGAGGAGCTTAGAACCTCTACCTATGGGGGAAGTTCTAGGCAGACCCTTAGGTTCAAAGGAAAAACACTAAGGCGACAAACAAAAACATGTAGAACTACAATTAGTGGGAACACAGAGAAATAGATAAAAGGCTCAAGTTTACCTCCACAGGTAATGCAAATAGACAGCACGACTCAAACACAATTAAGAGCAGTATTTAAATTCAGAATCCTAAGACATGGTGTCTAGGTGAACCCAGAACATAGGCAAATATGTAGACTTGTTTTATAACTCAGAAAGGCCCTAATTGGTTTGCCTACTGATTTTAAGCATGTTAACCATTAAGCAGTAAACACAAAAGGGACAGTTTTCCAGTTTTATAAAGGTTGATTACCTAAGGCTTGCCTACGCGTGGGAGTAATGCATAATCATTAGAGTTAAAATGGTTCAGAAGTTGTTATACCTAAAGCATGCTATTCTAAGTGTTACAAAATATCAGGGATTATTTCCAGTTTATTTAAAATAAGGTGATCAAATACGAGGTTGTCTTGTGTCTTTTTCATGCATCAGTTGTTTGACTAGGTCTTTTAAACGAGGCCTCAGGGCATGGTATCTACTACATTCATAGAGATGTGGGATGATTAAGATATGATTCCTAAAAGCATGATCTCTAAATGCATATAGAATTGTTGAGTTGCTAAGCAGAATTTGTGTAGTTTACATTAATTATCCTAGGAACATGATTTCTAAATGATAAACGTAAGCATGCAACAGTGTCAATGTGATGCTGAAGCAGTGCCTCATGACATGGTGTTTAATGCAAGGGGAAAAATTTATAAAGGCACGATTGCACAGAGCGTGAGTTATGAATGCACATGAGTAACAACCCTTTGTTAATGCTGTTATTTAGCCTAGAAGCAGGATTTCTAAGTGATAAAAATAACATAAAAATGAGATACTGAAACAGGATACATGAAACCTAAGAACATGGTTTCTAATGCATGATCTGAACATATTGGTCCTAAACATGATCTTTATTCCGCAAAGAGGGAATATAAACCTAATATCATGGTTTCTACCCCTTTTATATCTATAACATGCATAGTTACCCTTTCCCTTTTCACTATCCATCCCCCAAGATTTGTTTACAATAATTATTACAGACCATTTGCATAAATTACATAAATGAATAAAGAAAAGAAGAAGTTACACTATAGGGAGCCTACTGATAGGCCCAAAGTCTCTAGAAGTTCTCAATGCCAATAGTATTCACAGCCTTTCATATAATTCAGGTGTGTCAGAGTTCCCTAAGGATCTCAAAGGATCCCGGGCAGTGCTCACACCCAGATTTTTCATAACCATACTGAGTAAGTGCAGTGTGGAAGGGCCAGCTCTAATGCATCAGAGTTCAGAGGGATCTCATAGGGATCCGAAAGCAGACACACATTAGAGGGGCAGAACTTAGATTTCTAAGAGTATAGTGAGAGTGTTTGACATAGTTTTGAAAAGGTTGAGTTGGAAAACAACTTGTTTGAAATAAGTTTTTGAGAACAACAGAAGGTTTCATTTTAAGGGAGAAACAGTTTTAAGAAGGAAAAGGGAATGGGACAATCAAGACAACAACTAGAACAGAACATAGAGCAAGAAGAGGAACCAAACCAATTCAACAATCACAAACATGGAAGAAAGGGGTTTGGGGACAAATAGGAAGCACATGAGGGTAGGTACATGATAGGCAGAATTGCACATGAATTCAGAATCAGAGAAATCCTAAAGGGGGTGAGGATTGGGGATGCATTACAGACTTTACACAACACCTAATAACCACAGCTTTACCACAACGATGTTCAGGACAGGAATCCCAGGGATACAAGTGCGACAGAATCATATTGAAAGACATAAAAGGAGTAACATGTTGAGTTTAAGGGAAAGGGTACAGTTTAAAAATCATACTAGTAAAGCAATAAGTAGACATGCTAATTGCAGGGTAAACAACAAAACCATAGGTAAAAGCATAGTAGAAATAAGATGAACTAAAATACTAATAGAAGCATGTTGTTTGTGATACTTTAAACTAAATTGAGGACATACCAGTTAAGAGACAATAAGCACAAAATGAAGAGCAAGAGAGTGGAATACTCAGTCTTGGCTTGAAGCCGACTGAGAATAGCAAATAACCAGCAAGAAGAGTATGTGTGTGTAAGAGAGGTTTTAGAACAGTGTGTTCGTGTCTTATGCTAATGAGAGAGTAGAGTATATATAGTTTTGAAAATAGGTAGAGAATATGGTAACAAGTAATAGTTCACCGTGATTATAGAAGTAATTACAATTTAGAATCCAATTAACACAAGTACTCCCTTTAATTAAGGATTCATAGTTCAAACGGACACAAGTAGTGTTAAACAAGGAAAGGAATCAATTGAAAACAGATTTTACCTTATAAAGAGTAGTAAGGAATAGAGCATGCGATTAGGACTAAATACATAACAGACCAGTTAATGAAAGTGTATAAAAAAATTAATTTAACAACAGGTTTATTCACAGAAACAAGGCAAGGGATGATTTAGATTTTTTAAAATCAGTAAGGAAAATATCGAGTGAGATTCAAATCACAGGGAGCCAGTGTCAACTAAGGAAAATATCACACAAGTAAGGAATCACTAGAAATCAGTATTTCTCAAAGGAAAATGTCACAATTTCAAGGAAAACTTAAAAAATCAGTAAAGAATATAGTGTAAGAACCAATAAAACACTAATCACACTTTTCAAAGTTTCAAAAAATGATAAAACAATATCAATTTGGACAGAATAACATATACTACGTAAAAAAAAAATCAGAAAACCCTAATCACGAAATTAGGGATTCCTATTAGAAGATAGCATATAGTTAAAGAAAAGTAGACGGTCATAGTTTAGGCAGAGGCGACAAAGAACCAAAAACTCTAATAGTGATTAAAGAAAGAAATCACAAAACACATAGAGTATACACGAAAGCAAGGAAGTCATGCTAGAACAGGTAAACAATTATTGCAAAATAAACTCGGATTCACAGGTTGAAGCCAGAAATTTGGGGCTTTTCACCAAAACAAATCAAACAGAAGATAACATCTAAAATAATGTTTAAACATGATAAAATCATGAAATAAAACTAAGAAATTAGAAGGAAACTGTTTTGTAAAGGATTCTGAAACCCTTGTTTTAAAAGTGAAGAATCATTTTAGAAATAGGAAGATCTTTTAAAGAAAACATAGAAACAACTCATAATAAGTGTAGATCTGTTACAGATCTAAAAGAATCAGAAAGTTTAAGAGTTAGTGTTTCAAAGAGAACCCAGAAAGGATAAGAAAAATCCCAAAATATTACCGGTTTTAGCTGGAGAGTGATAGATCTAACTCGAACGGCCATAGATGGACGGATGAATGGCATGATATCGAAGGAGGTGAGTGAACCGCCTATGTTTCACTTGAGGGACTCAAAACGATGACACGCGTTCAAGGGGGGGAGCCATAAGGCTAGTAGGAGGTGAGACCACCATGGATTCCGGCAAGGAGATGGCCGAAGAAGGGCCATGTTCATTGGGGTGAGTTGAAGGGACAAGAGAGAGTTGAGAGAGAGTTGAGAGACGGCTGAGTGAATGAGGGTGAGAATGAGAGGGGGGAGGTCGTTAGGGCTTAATTATGGTATGGGGTGATATGGACCGTTGATTGAAATTAATCAACAGTTCAGATTAAGTGAGGGATTAGACCGGGTGATATGGTGTATTGGGCTTGTGTCTGTTGGGTTAATTAAATGGCTAGGCACCAGGTTTAATTGAGGCTATAATTTAAATAAAAGGGGATAGTTGTTAAATGCTTAATTAAATTAGATAAACAATTTACAAAAAATAGCTAATAATTGTAAAAAAAGAAATTGATGCTGGGTAAATTAAATTAAAACGATTAACATAAAATGACTAATTATTGGATAAAACATGGTATAAAACATATGATTAGGCTATAATTGCAAAGTTATTGCAATTATAACCAAGGAGTGCCAATTTGGCAAATTGTGAAATAATTTAATCTTAATAGGACCAGAAATAATACATTAAATCAAGAAAATTTTTTTTTAAATCATTCATAATGCAATTTTGTAATTAATTATTATAAATAAAATACTAGATAGATTAAAATAAATTAATAAAAATATGGGAAAATTATAGAAAAATACCAATTGCTATGAAAACATGATTTTGAAGGTATATATGCAAAGTAATTTGAGGAAAAATTGGGTATCAACACACCATAGTTGTACTTGTCTTTCTCAGCAGTGTTTGTGCCTAATCATCTTCCCACAACTGTATTTGTGCACTTTATCGTGCTTGATGTTGATGCACATATGTCAATGAGCCCAAGTATTATGGCTCGATGAGTACCCTATGTGGACTGATATGATGGGATCGGTTTGCGCGCCACAACGGTACTGTGATGCAATGTAACTCCTTGTGCTTATTTCGCATATTTTGCCTTCACATTGTTGATAATAGTTCATAGGGAATGTTAAAATTGCCCTGTCTGCTTAACTTTATTAGTAGCTTCCTTATTTAACTTTCTTACTATTATCTGTCATGTGTGAATGATTACTCGTTGGTGTACGGAACCGTGTTGTGTAGGGCGTCATATGATTACTGTTGATACTTGTCAGTTGGGGTTGCTAGTATTGGCTGAGATGAGGTCTCTAGACCTGAGATTTTCACTATCTTATTGGGATAAGGAATGTTTTGAAGAATGATACTATGCTTATGCGGAGGATTTGGGTAATGTCCCTGCTCAGACAAATGAGCTTCTTGGTTTATTGATCAGATGAGTGGTTAAGAGATTATGTGTGTTCCTTTCATCGTCAATAGTGTATGATGGTTTTGAACGAGGTTCTAATCGATATGAGGTTTACAACCGGTGTAGAATTTGTTTTTAGGCAGCCATGGTGGTCAGCGGTTACTGTTGGAGTATCTGAGTGATGGGGTATATCATGTTATTACATCTTAGGTTCTGGTTATGACTTAATACAACTTGTTCACATGTATACAGTGTGTAGATGCATTATTCAGGCATTGTAATGAGTTACAGATGTTGGAAATTTGGGTTTTAAGGCTTACGAGCTAAGGTTGAATTAAGGATCTTTGGCTATGTGGTGTCTGGTCACCCTAATCGATATCAGCCCCAGTCACTTCACCACCCACCCAGGCAGCCAGGGGTGATGGGCAGTCAGTTAGAGGCCGCCCTAGAGGGGGAGGTCGAGCAGGTGGAGGTCAGCCACGTATCTATGCACTCCTAGCTAGGCCTGATGCTATGGCCTCCGATGTGATGATTATAGGTACTATCTCAATCTGTCACAGTGATCCTTTGGCTTTATTTGACCCTGGTTCCACATCTCTTATGTTTCGTCATATTTTGCTCACTCTCTAGATATACCCCCTGAGTCTTTAGTTACGTTTGTTCATGTGTCGACTCCGGTGGGCGATACTATTATTGTAGATCGTGTGTACCGGTCGTGTGTGATATCTATTGGAGGTCTAGAGACCCGAGTAGACCTATTGTTACTCAGCATGGTTGAGTTTGATGTGATACTAGGCATGGATTGGATATCTCTGTGTCATGCTATTCTTGATTATCACACTAAGACCGTTACCCTGGCTATGCCTGGTGTTCCGAGAGTTCAGTAGAGAGGGTCTATTGAGTATGTGCCTAGCAGAGTGATTTCTTACTTGAAGGCTCAGCGTATAGTTGAGAAGGGATGTGAATCTTATCTGGCTTTTGTGAGGGATTTTAGTAGTGAGACTCCTTCTGTTGATTTTGTTCCTGTTGTCCATGATTTTCTGGATGTATTCCATGCAGACCTGCCAGGCATGCCACCTGACAGGGACATTGATTTTTATATTGATTTGGTATCAGGCACCCAGCCCATCTCTACTCTACCTTATCGTATGGCACCATCAGAGTTGAAGGAATTGAAAAAGCAACTTCAGGAACTCCTAGATAAGGGGTTCATTCGGCCTAGTGTGTCACCTTGGAGTGCACTAGTGTTGTTTGTGAAGAAAAATGATGGTTCCATGCGCATGTGTATTGATTATCGGCAGCTGAACAAGGTTACGGTGAAGAACCGGTATCCTTTGCCCCGTATTGATGACTTGTTTGACCAGCTTCAGGGACCTAGAGTGTTCTCTAAGATTGATTTGAGATCCGGGTATCATCAGCTAAATATTCGGGACTCTGACATTCCGAAGACTGCTTTCAGGACCAGATATGGTCATTATGAGTTTCTTGTTATTTCATTTGGGCTGACCAATGCCCCATCCGCATTTGATGAACAGTGTGTTTCAGCCTTACCTTGATTCTTTCGTCATTGTGTTCATTGATGACATCCTGGTATATTCTCGTAGCTAGGAGGAGCATGCTCAGCATTTGAGGGGAGTGTTACAGAGGTTGAGGGAGGAGAAGCTTTATGCAAAATTCTCAAAGTGTGAGTTTTGGCTTGGTTCAGTAGCTTTCTGGGGGCACGTGGTGTCTAATGAGGGTATTCAGGTTGATCCAAAGAATATTGAGGCGGTGCAAAGTTGGCCCAGACCGTCCTCAGCTATAGAGATTAGGAGCCCTTGGTTTGGCGGGATATTACCGTCGCTTTGTGGAGGGGTTCTCTTCTATTGCTTCACCCTTGACCAGATTGACTCAGAAAGGTGCTCCATTCAAATGGTCTGATGTGTTTGAGGAGAGCTTTCAGAAGCTCAAGTTAGCATTGACCACATCTCCGATATTAGTTTTTCCTACTGGTTCGGGTTCCTATATAGTCTACTGTGATGCTTCTAGAGTTTGCTTGGGAGCGGTATTGATGCAGGACGGTAGGGTGATTTCCTACGCGTCTAGATAATTGAAGGTGCACGAGAAGAATTAGCCAGTGCACGATATTGAGTTAGCTACCATTGTTCATGCCTTGAATATTTGGCGCCATTATTTGTATGGAGTACAGTGTGAGATATTCACTGACCATCGTAGTTTGCAGTATCTGCTAAAGCAGAAGGACTTGAATTTTCGTCAGACGAGATGGTTGGAGCTTCTCAAGGATTATGACCTTACTATTTTATATCATCCGGGGAAGGCCAATGTAGTGGCTGATGCCCTGAGTCGTAGAGTATAGAGTTTGGGGAGTCTAGCCTACCTTTCAGCAGCAGAGCGACCCTTAGCACTTGATGTTCAGGCTTTAGCGGGTCAGTTGGTGAGATTGGATTTGTCAGAGCCTCTGCGGGTGTTAGCTAGCATGGCTTCCAGGTCTTCCCTTTATGATAAGATTAGAGCACGCCAGTATGATGACCGACACTTGTTAGTTCTTCAGGATAGGGTCCGTCGAGGTGATACCAGGGATGTGACTATTGGTGATGACGGAGTTATGCAGATGCTGGGCCGTATTTGCGTGCCCAATATGGATGGGCTTCGAGAGTTGATATTAGCATAGGCCCACAGCTCGCGGTATTCCATCCATCCCGGTGTCGCGAAGATGTATCAGGATCTGAGACATAAGTATTGGTGGAGGCGGATGAAGTGAGATATTGTTGAGTATGTAGCACGGTGTCTCAACTGCGAGCAGGTTAAGTATGAGCACCAGATACCAGGTGGATTACTTCACAGGTTAGATATTCCGGAGTGGAAGTGGGAGCGCATCACCATGGACTTTGTAGTTGGGCTCCCACGGACTTCGAGGAGTTTTGATGCTATTTGGGTCATTGTGGATCGGCTGACCAAGTCTGCGCACTTCAATTCTGTTGGTACTACTTATACTACGGAGCGGTTAGCTGGGATCTACATCAGGGAGATTGTCCGATTGCATGGGGTTCCAGTTTCTATCATATCTGACAGAGGTACTCAGTTCACATATCAGTTTTGGAGAGTCGTGCAGAAAGGTATGGGTACTCAGGTAGAGTTGAGCACTTAATTTCATCCTCAGACCGACGGGAAGTCGAAGCGGACTATTCATATTTTAAATGACATGTTCGTGCTTGTGTGATTGATTTTAGGGGTTCATGGGACCCGTTTATGCCAGTAGCGGAGTTTGCATATAATAATAGCTACCAGTCTAGTATTCAAATTGCCCCGTATGAGGCTTTATATGGTAGGAGGTATAGATCTCTGGTTGGTTGGTTTGAGTCGGGTGAGGCTAGGCTATTGGGAACAGATTTGGTTCAGGATGCGTTGGAGAAGGTGAAGTTGATTCAGGAGCGACTTCGCACGGCGCAGTCTAGGCAGAAGAGTTATGCGGATCGGAAGGTCTGGGATGTGTCTTTCATGGTAGGAGAGAAGGTACTACTGAAGGTGTCACCCATGAAAGGTGTTATGAGATTCGGAAAGAGGGGAAAGCTGAGTCCCCGGTTCATTGGGCCTTTTGAGGTGCTTCAGAAGATTGGAGAGGTCGCTTATAGACTTGCCTTGCCACCCATCTTATCGAGTGTTCATCCAGTATTCCATGTGTCGATGCTCCGGAAGTATATTGGTGACCCGTCTCATGTTTTAGACTTCAGCACAATTCAACTCGAGGGTGATATGTCAAATGAGGTAGAGCCAGTGGCCATTTTGGGTCGTCAGGTCAGAAAGTTGAGGTCTAAGGACATAGCTTAAGTGAAGGTACAGTGGAAAGGGAAGCCAGTGGAGGAGGCTACTTGGGAGACCGAGCGGGAGCAGATATCCTCACTTGTTTGAGACTCCAGGTATGTTTCTAGACCCGTTCGAAGACGAACGTTTGTTTAAGAGGGAGAGAATGTAACGACCCGGCCGGTTGTTCCATAGAATCTGCATTATTATTACTATTTTTTCCTTTCCATACATTGATTATACTGTTTACGATGTGTGGGAGTCGGTTGGTTCGGGTTCGGAATGGGTGTAGTGATAATTGAGACACTTAATCTCTAAAACAAAATATCTTTATAGTTGGAAAAGTCAACTGGGAGTTGACTTATTGGTAAACGATCTCGAAATGTGGATTTTATGGCTCGGATAGCTTCGTTAGGTGATTTGAGACTTAGGAGTGTGTTCGGAATGTTTTTGCGATGTCCGGTGTAGAATTAGGCTTGAATTGGCGGAAGTTAGTTTTTTTTTGTGATTTCCGATCGGCAGTGGAAAATAGGCTATCGGGGTCGGAATTAAATTCCGGAAAATGGAACAGGTTCGTAATGTCATTTTGGATATGTGTGCAAAATTTCAGATCAATCGGAGGTGTTTTGGATGGTTTCGGCATCGTTGGTGGAATTTAGAAATTTCAAAGTTCATAGGCTTGAATTTGATGTGATTTTGGTGTTTTCATTTTATTTTGGGTGTTCCGAGGGTGCGACTAAGTTTGAATGATCATTTATGATGTGTTGGTATATTTGATTGGGGTCCCGAGGGGCTCGGGATTGATTTCGGATGGTTAACGGGAATTCTTTGGCCTTCAAATATGCGGCATCAGCTGCTGGTGTTAATTTTGCTGGTGTGGCCTCACCTGTGGATGGGGAACCATAGGTGCGGGCCCGTAGGAGCTAAAAAAGGCTCCGCAGATGCGGAATTTTGTCAGCCCAGGAGAAAGTCGCAGATGCGGACACTAGACCGCACCTGCGAGGTCACAGGTGCAGAAGTGGAGCCGCAGGTGCGGGATCTGGCCCATTTAATGAAAAGTCATAGGTACGATGGTCTTGAGCGCAGGTGCGGATCGCAGATGCGAGGAAAAGGGTCGCAGGTGCGAAAATCCTCGGCAGAAAGTATAAAAACAGGACTTAGCGATTTTTAGTCTTCTTTTCACCATTGTTATTACGTCCGAGATTTTGGAGGGTTTTTGTAGAGGAAAATGATTATTCTTCATTGAGGTAAGGTTTTTGGACTTATTAACTCGATTATATGTGATTAAGACCTAATTTGTAGTGTTTAATTGGGAAAAATCCGTAAAAAAAGAGAGAGTTAGGGCTTGAGAGTAGGAGACCTTCTAAGGGTGATTTGAGGGGTCATTTGGACTCCGATTTCAGCGTTCTATATGGGTACATACTCGTGAGAGGACTGTGAACACCCAGTTTTCGCACCGCATGGAAATTACTCCTAAAAATAATCAAAAATAATTTTTAGGAAATTTTCTTTATTTAGTTGCATTTCATGCATGTTTAATAGCTTTAAAAATCATGAAAACCCATAAAAATATTCGAACATTGATTTCATAGCATGTTAGATTTTAAACTGCAGTTTTAGGATTTAGTTACATTGTTAAATGCATCTTCTAAAAATCAAAATTGCATTCGTAGGTTAATTAATTAGTTACATTAGTCCATCAATTAGGTAAAATAAATAAATAGGCTAGCCAAAAATGGGATTTAAATTAAAATTTTAGCCTAAAGTGGCTAAAAGAATGAGAAAAGAGGGGTGTCCAAATTGGTCCAAAACCAGTGACCCAGTATCCCAAATTCCGCCCCAAACCCACCGGTCCAGAACCCGCGACACACTTACCCGACCCGTCTTCCCCCTATTAAAACATAACCTAAACCTAAATGGAAAAAAAAATACCTAATCTTTATCTCCATGAGCAGCGTCGTTCCCCCTCCCTGCTTCTTCCTCACCTCTCATCCCCAATATATACATTAGAGACTAAATTAGAGCCCCTCCCTTACCAAAATCTGTAACGGCGCCGACCACCCCCCAGGACCTCTTCTTCATTCATTCATCCTCCCCTAATCTAGAAGTAGCCGAGAAACCATTTCTGATGTCTATCTTCTTCAACTAAAAAATAGACACGCGCTTCAATTGGTTGAGAGAAGAGGTGTTCAACTCAAATTTCATATCCAGAAGACTTTTAAAAAATATCAAAAAAAAAGGGATTAAAGGGCTGTTCAAATTTCCGATACATGGTTTGCTCACTTCTGGGTTGTTGAGGCTTTTTGGAGTTGAAGCTTGTTGTTGTAGCTGCTGGAGTCGTTGTTGAGCTCCAATCATCTTTTCCATCCTTCATTTGGTTTCTTTGCCTTCTAAATCTTGGCCTTGTTAATTTGGTAAGTTTCTCCTAAAAACATTGTAAGATTTGTATTAATGTGAAGTTACGATTGTTCTATAATTCGTCTAACTATCTGTGCTCAATGAGGATTTAATGTATGAACATTAAAAACTTATGTTAATTTCTTTAACAACTGTTTTCCTCCTTCTTTGTTTTACCGGATAAATGCGTCAAATGCGTGATTTGGAGAATAATAATAATTCCATAATTTTTTTTTTAGGTATTTGAATTGTTTTCTTGATTTCTCTCATTTCCGTTTTACCGATATGTGTTGTTTTGTCCGTTGGATTGTTGTGTAGCCCATCAGGTTTTACAAGAGTAGTTCATCCCATCTTTGTATCTAGTTGGGTTGTATGTTGTGTTTGTGTTTGTAATTATCCAACTAATCTCATTTCTCATAGAGCTTATAGATGCTTATTTGGCTATACGGATACTACATACTCTTCCATTGATCTTTCTTGCTGCAATCCTTGGCTAAGTAATTTTATTGTGATTCACTATATTCAGAAATTTGGTGTTAGTAACGTTTTATCAGGAAGATTGAGATCTCTAGTGTTAGTAAATGTTTCATCAGGAGATATATTCAGAACTCTATTTGCTGTCAATAATGTTATCCATTTTGTCACTTAGTCAGTCAGAAATGAAATACTCTCTCCAAAAGATAAATAGCTAATTTTTTGCCTCTCAATTTGGTTCTAACAAAATGTGATAGTCATTGTAGGAGAAAATAGTTAATGGATAACTATATAACAGTTAAATGCTTTTTTTTTTTTGCATATCCTAATGTTTTTGGTAGGTACTTGATGCTATAAACTGCTACCAACTTGCTGTTGCAAAAATCTCTTATGTATAGTAATCCTTGTTGGATAGGCAGCCATTCAATCGACTCGTGATCTTCCATAAAGGAATCAGACATATGTAGTTACAATGTTGTATATGCCCTCGCGATAATCCAAATTTAGGCTAGAATAAATAACTTATGAACAACGCATAATTAAATCATTGTGACCATAGTCATGATTACTTAATCTACACTCGGGTTTGCAACTCATGCTACTCGACCACAACTTTAAACTACAATAAAAATCAACACGTTGTAAATTGCGGGTGCATTTCATGCGGCGCGTTTACAATGTGTCCAAAAACAACAAGTGTACGCCATCGTGAATTGTTCAAAAAAAAATTCATAAATATTAAAAGCGGTTCAAAAGGTTAAAAAAGCACAATAGGTATAAAACATGTAATTAATCGATAATTAGGCAGATTATTAATAGTTAAGCGACCGTGCTAAAACCACGGAATTCGAGAGTGCCTAACACCTTCTCCCGGGTTAACAGAATTCCTTATCCAATCTTCTGGTTCACATAATTTTTAAACGGAGTCAAAATTTCCTCGATTTGGGATTGTAAAATAAATAAACTAGTGTCTCAGAACACCGTAAAAAATCCGAGTGGCGACTCTAATTAAAATAATAATCCAATTTCGATAATGTCACTTAAAGTGGAAAAACTCCCTTATTACCCTTACCCGTTGAAAAAAGAGGTGTGAAAAGGACGAGGATCATTTTGGTATAAAGTTTGTTCAGTTCCGAGACGTGGGCCCAGGGGTCGGGTTTTGGCCAATTTCGAGAATTTTGCATAAACTTGATATTTTTCGATTGGGTTTCACCTCCCTAGCGTATTGTGATGTGATAAATCTGATTTTTATAGATTCGGAGCATTCGGGAGCCGATTCGAAGGGCAAGAGTATTGCGTAATAGCTTTTCGGGCTAGTTTGAGGTAGTCTTTAAATCCTATCCTGAGGGTATGAAACCCCGAACTTTACATCCTTTCACTGTTTTGGAGTGAAGCACGCACTGAATGACGAGTGTGGAGCGTGCACAGACTGGATATTTGGAAATCTGTTCCTCCTGAGGAAACTATTGAGTTGCGAGACTGCTTTTAAATCATATGTTAAATAGTATTACTATGTTCTTGATATATTTGGGTTGTAAGACACATTTGGGGCCTAGTGTCGATCTTTTTAAACCCCTTGAGGGCTACTTTCTGATATTCCTCACAAAGTAATCATGATTTTACCCTCAGTCCTTCTTGCTAAATTGTTTGACACTCAGATTTATTGATATTATTATTTCCGGAAATGAAATACTGTTTTGGGTCGAGAACCCCATTTACTTATGGCCCGAGTGGCATGTTGAGAGTGTCTGACTGAGTGAGGCTGAGGGCCAATATTGTGAGGATACTTATGATATTAGAGAGGCTGAGTGCCTGAGTGATTGATGCCATGATTTGGCTATTCATAGCGCTTGGGTTGTAGGAGCCCCTCAGGAGTCTGTACACCCCTAGTGAGCGCAGGTACCTACTGAGTGCGAGTGCCGAATGACGAGTGACTTGGGAGGCATGAGTGACTATGAGGTGCTGAGTGACTGTTACTGAGTGATGGTGAGGTGCTGAGTGAATGATTATGAGTGATGATTTGGCCCGAGGGGCGGTTTATGATGATATTTTTGCTGAGTTCTTATTATGATTCATTTCATCTTTCATACTGATTTCTTTGGGAAATTTACAGAGAAACATTGGGAAGCGTACTTGCTCAAAGGATTATTACGGAAACTGGTTTTTAAACATATGTTCTAAATGTATATTTTGTTAAGACTCAGTATTTTACTATTGTGAATTGATGTTTTGTTTTTGTGTGTGTCTTATCGTCAGACTTGATTTATTTTTATTACTACTGAGTTGGCGTACTCATCATTGCTCCCTGCACCTCTGTGGGCAGATCCATGTATTGGTTCTAAGCAGTAGTTATCCGAGACCTTTCGGCGTCAGCCTTTGGGATTTCAAGGTCGATGTCCAGCGTCCACAGCTTCACCTTTTCCCTTCCTTCATTTAGTATTTAGTATTGTTCTAAGACATTGTATTATGACATTAGCATTGTTAGTACTACTCTTAGATGCTCGTGATCTGTTGACTCCAGTTCTGGGGAATGGTTTTATACTGTTAGATTATATTATGCTTTGTTAACGACTTAGAAGATTTTATACTGGTTGTTAATGTTATTTGAGAAATTTTATTAAAAGAAATGGGTATTTACGTGATAGTGGCTAGCCTAGTTCCACGATAAGCGCCATCACAACCTGTTAGGATATGGGGTCGTGACAAATTATCATTGTTTCTACATATGGGGGTGATGCATATATGAGATTACGAGCGTATATGCATGTGATAGGTTAATCATGCTCGGGGGTAAATTTTACGAATAATTGTGCCTTATAGAATTACGTGACCTTCTTGATTCATGTCTTTCTTCACTTCTAGATTACTAAGAATACGAAATTAAATGTTAGAAACCAAGATTTAGTTTATTGTAACTTGATTAAAATTTTATGGGATTTTGAGAAACAATGATGTGTCTAATTCGGTCTTCATCATGCTTAATCACTAATACATTGCTACGGCCGTTATTCTTGAGAAATTAGGTTTTATACTCGAGTTGTAGATCATTCTTGAGATTTGTTGAAATACTTGAACAATAAGGGTTTTGAGAGTTTATTGATCTATTGTTTGCTTGATAGTTGTGATTGAGGTTCATTTGAAATATTCGTTTAACCACTCTCCTTGATGTTATTTATGCTCCCTACCTTACTTGTCATTGATATAAACGTGATTGGTGAGGAAAAGTGTAAACCACGAAAGCTGGTGTGGTGTCATTGTGTGTGTGTGTATGTATATATATATATATATATATATATATATATATCATGCGAGGAAGAGTGTAAAGCACGAAGGGTGATGCCGTGCCATTTTATTTGAGAGTAAAATCACGAAGGGTGATGCCGTGCCATTTCATTTATATTACCATGCTTTTATATGATCATGAGTTCATTGCACGAAGGGTGTTTCCGTGCTGGCGAGGACGAGGACATGCATTATGTTGTGATATCTTTTCCTTGTGTGTACATTTATGCCTTTACCTGGAGTTATTACTATTGCGCAAATGTTATCTACGTGACTTGTCGTTATTGTTCTGTCCTTGTCCTCTATC
The DNA here is from genome assembly GCA_005239495.1 of Nicotiana undulata. NCBI lineage: Eukaryota > Viridiplantae > Streptophyta > Magnoliopsida > Solanales > Solanaceae > Nicotiana > Nicotiana undulata. Next base: position 13,538 of record ML265972.1, on the reverse strand, counting down.
TCGATTGTGGTTGTGTTGTCCATGCCTTCTATCTGTTAACTTTCCAATATCATGTTTTCCTTCCTGTTGTTATATCCATGTCGTATCTATTTTGTTGCAATTTAGTATTAGCTTTCTACCATGTTAGTTGTTCATTCCTCCTTAGTAGATGCTCATAACGACCATGCTTTCCCCTCTTATTTATTATATCTACATCTATGCCTTCTACCAAGCTATTTAGGTGAAATTATGTTCTTATTTCCTAGTTGATGTCATCACTCCTATGTCACCTACCTAGTCTATTATTGTTGTCCATATGTATTGCCTTATTCATCATTGCTACTTGTGTATTTCCTACCATGTCATTATTGTTATCGGCATTTCTTTCACCTGGTTGGTACTGTTATACGTATATTTGGTAAGGATGAGATAAGTGCACGAAGGGTGTTGTTGTGCCCGTTGATTTGACATCTTGAGTTCGTTCCTCATACTATGAAAGTTATGGATTTACTATCGTGGTTTATTGGTTATCGCTCTAAGAAAAGGATTGGTCGAGACATTGAGAAATGTTAAATTGTGATCTCTTCTGGTACTCAATTATTGCTTCGCATATTCGTTTCGTGTAATCCTTTTCTATTATATTGTAGTATTGTTCTATTGTTGGTTTATAGTACATGTTATATCAGTGAGTATCTTTTAACTAAAAAGCCTCGTCACTACTTCACCGAGGTTAGACAAGACACTTACTGAGTACATGGGGTTGGTTGTACTCATATTACACTTCTGCACCTTGCGTGCAGATTTTGGAGCGGAGCTGCGATGGATGTCAGGGGCTGACTTTGAAGATGTTTGTGCCTTCCAGATTTGGCTACTACTTGTCCCTGGGTAGTACTATATTTAAATTCTATTTAAACAAATTTCAAACAGAAGTTGAATTTGTTTCGTATCCGTTTTTTTATTTTTGTATTAATCCAGTCTTAGTAGCCCATGTATTGTACTACCAGTCCTTGGGATGATGTATAGAAGCCGGTTATACCATTTTTTGATCATATTTATTTTATTAGAATTGTGTTAACTTTTAATTGGTTGACCTAATGGGTCGGGTTAGGTGTCATCACGACTAGTGAATCTTGGATCGTGATAGCTTTAGTTAACATATCATAACCATTATCATCAGTGTGAATCTTCTCAAGTTCAAGCAACTTGGAATCCAACACATCTCTAATCCAATGATACCTCACATCAATATGTTTAGACCTACCATGACATTTAGAGTTATTTCCAAGATGAATAGCACTTTGACTGTCACAATAAAACACATACCTCTCTCGAGAAAAGCCAAGTTCCCCTAAAAATCTCTTCATCCATAGCAACTCTTTACAAGCTTCAACGATGACAATACGCTCAAATTTTGTAGTAGATAGAGAAACACATTTTTGCAACCTAGATTGCTAAGACACAGCTCCCCCTGGAAAGGTAACCAAGGAGCCTGAAGTTGACTTGCGAGTATCAACATCACCTTCTATATCTGAATCAGTGTAACAACAACGAATAGGTTTCCCTGTCCCAAAACACAAACTTAGACTATAAGTGCCACAAAGATATCTCATTATCCATTTCACCGCATTCCAATGCTCTTTTAGTGGATTAGAAATAAAATGGATAACAGTACCAACAACGTGAGAAATATCTGGTCTTTTATAAATCATTGCATACATTAAACTATCAACAACTGAAGCATAAGGAACTTTCTTCATATCTTCCTTCTCATCATCATTAGAATGACATAGCTTCGTGATCAATTTGAAGTGCATATCTAAAGGTGTACTGACAACCTTAGGTTTATACATGTTGAACGTGCGAAGTACTTTATGAATGTACTTCTCTTGTGATAACACAACTTCTTGGCCTCTCTTTCATGGACAACATGTATGCTAAGAATCTGTCTTGCTGGTCCTAAGTCTTTCATATCAAAAGACTTGTTCGACTCTTGCTTCAACTTTTGAATCTTGCAAGCATTAGGACCAACAACAAGCATGTCATCAACATAAAGTAAAATTTTGCACAAAAACACAATGGTCTGAAGAAGTCTTCACTGCTGAAAAATGGGCTTATTGCAACGGTCGGAAAACCGTTGCAAATGATAGGTAAACCATTGCAATAGACGTATTGGAAAGGTTTAGTGACCGTTACATCAGCTCGCGTGCCAATAGATCTAGAGCAACAGTTCTTACAACGGTTGGCAAAACCGTTGCTGTAGGGCCATCTATCGCAACGATTTTTCCTATGTCTGAAGCAACGAATATTCATTTCAATTGCAACGGTTTAAAACTGTTACCATAGAGTTTAATGCAACGGTTGTAAACTGTTACCATATTATTTACTACAACGCTTGAAACCCGTTACCACATAATTAATTGCAATAGTTATGTAAGCTATTGCAACGGTCATTTACAGATATTCTCACGGTTTCATTACGCTACTGTAACGGTTTTACTTCTATTGCATCGGTTTGAATTGTATATTGCATCAGTTTGTCCCATTTTTTGGAATGGTTTACATGACCTATTGGAACAGTTTAGATTATCTATGGCAACGACATTTGTGCTTATTGCAAAAGTTCTGATAGGCTATTATAACAATTTTAATTGACATTATTGCATGGTTGTATATAACATTAACATATGTAAATATTTGTAATAATCTGTCAATTATATAAATAAAAAGATAAAATACTTCATAATCTTTAACTATCCAATAAGCTAATAATTAATAACCATAATAGCAAAATGTTTTAACCCAATCACATAAGTTTTACGGTTCAACACTTCAAAAGTTAATGTTCCAAATGTTGATAACAAAAGATTCCTAGAACATCGACAACAATTCAAAGATCTTCTTAAGTAAGGGCTAGATCTTCATTATCTCAATCTTCCCATTCTTCAGTTGCTCCACCTACCAAATATACGTATAACAGTACCAACCAGACAAAAAAGAATAGATACCCTTCAAGAGTTGGTTTACCATTATAAGAATGATATGGTCCATGAACAATGCATAAAGCACAAAGTTTCCAGGAGAAAGAAAAATGTTTGCACAAATGAAGAAGCCAAAGTTTAGCAACATATCTAAATCATCAAAACCAAACTTGTAAGCATATGCATTTAGGAAAATTGAAAGTTGCGTACTTTTCTCATTTTGAACCAACTCAAACATAAAACATAAGCAAATGAACAATCTAATAAAGATAGAGTTCCAAAATGTACATAAATGAGTTGTTCAAAGGCTTCACAAGTGCACAGAAAAACCAAGTGACTTGTATATAAAACTGTAAAATTGGTTGTGAAATAAAAAATTTATTTAATTTTCCTCCTTTTTTTCTTTATTCAAGTCTGAATTTTATCACTTAAAGTTTCTCATATTCTTCCTCTTACATTGTAGTTCGTTGGCTGCAGTATCGTATCGAGAAGATGCATTATTTTCCTTTATTCCTGACTTCTTAGTATGATGTCTATTACTTATTTCGTTATTGCAGTAATTTTTGCCATTCTCCAGCGTAATATTTATATATTAAAGCCCAGAGAGTTGCTTGTCTGCATCTACTATACTTAATGGCATAAGAGATAAATTGAATAATTACTTTTACCAATGCCTTGTGGAAACAATTGAAAATGTTGAGAGGAAAATAGTGGTGATGGTATTTTGCATCCTACGTAGGAATTGGTTTTCTTGAATATCTAAAGTTGCAAGAGACAAGAGTAGAAGTCAATATTTATCACTCCTCAATCTGTTCTTCTCTCTCTCTCTACTATTATGTTCTCGCTATTTTTTCATGGGATTCTTCTTCTCTCTTTAGTTCTGATGAGGCTTGTTGTACCAGGCCTCTTCTACTGTTCTGTTTTATTTTTTGGGTATTCGAAGGTTCCATTAGTTTTCACATGTTTTTATTTTTATTTTTATTTTTATAATTAGTTTCCCCATGTTTTCCTTGCTTCGTTTTCTGAAAATGTATTTAATACATTCTAGGTAGATAACAAACTTTATTTCTTAATTTAGAGTCCACACTTACTAAGACTTTGCTGAGAATTCAACTTCTCAAAAATTGCCATTCTCCTCATTTCTACTGTTCCTATTCTTGTTCTAACTACAATGTCACTGTTAATTGCTTGATTCCTTTCGCATCAGAAGACTCTGTTGCTTGGTCGTGCTAAAGTTACAAAACAAGTTTGACGTGGTCTGAAAGAATTAAAACAAGTTTAGCAATACCAACTTCTCATTTAAAACTTAATTTACTGATAATAGTTAAACATCATTATCTAACTAGACGTAGACATCTTACTAACTTCCCTCTAAAAAAATAGAACAGAGAGAGAGAGCAGTGGTAGAAAAGCAACAGAAGGATGAGGGAAGAAGAAGAAGAAAGAAAAGAAAAGAAAAGAAGGGGTGTAACATATGGAGTACGTACGGACCTTGATTGTTACTCCCAGTAGATAGACGATTGTTAAATAGAAGCTTGTTGTGCCGAGGAAGCTTCTCCAGGTGAACGAGCACTGAAAGCTCAACTTTTTGCAATTCTCTGTATTGTTTTCGGACATTTTCTACAAACAAATAAATCAATAAATCAGTTACTTTAAAAATTAGACTTTTTTGACCAATTACTTTGAAAATTAGACTTTTTTGTCTAACACAAAAGCCTATAAATAAGTAAAACACTCTTTTTCCTAACAAGTTTTCCGACAGTAAAATGAAAGCAAGCTGCAAATAAATGTAAACATAACCATAAAATCTGTTGCTTTTGGATATTGAACCAGAATTACAAGTAGCATTGTGCTACATAAAATATGTTTCTTTCTCCCATTAACTAGCTTTACAGATGGGGAATCTAGTGATATGGGTTGGATATGTGAGGTTTTAAACATAAAAACTACCAAAATTGCTTCAAAAGAAGTTGCTGAGTGTAAGTGGTTAAGTGGTATAATATTCTATGTGCTTAGTTTAATCCCTTTATCTTGGGCTTAGCATTTCATTTTATTTTATGTATAGTAAGATTGCATATTTGAACTTAGTAAAAGCAAATTTTATGCATTACAATAGTGTATAATTTTCACTGTTACATAATCAAAATGCTGGTCAAAACGAATACAGAGAAAAAAAGGCATTGGGAGAGGAACCAAAGGTTGTGACCTTGGTGGAAATGGGGCACTAAGTTGCAAGGGAGAAATGCCTCTCTGAATGAATAAAACCAAATATTGATATCACCACTGCACCAGCAATCGCAAATTGTCACAGAGAATACGCAACTAAATTCTATTCGACTCATCATGTACTACACTTTGGAGACAACACGACCAATAAGTTTTAATGTTGAAAGGAATTATTAAATTGCCGATACAACCACCGAGTAGCTTCAACTCCTGTCTTAATATCAGGTTCTCCCCTTATCCCCATACAGTTTCACTAACTAAAAATAAGACAGATAACGAAATGACAGACGCTACAAGTTTTAAACCC
>ML265971.1:662-26280 GCA_005239495.1 Nicotiana undulata | reverse complement strand
TGATATATGCGGTCCGCATTAGTGATATGCGACCGCATTCGTGCGAACCGCATTCAGGCATCAGATGGTGATGCGGCTCAAATGCGAACCGTATTTGCGATATGCAATCGCATATTCGACCGCATTTCACTCATTAAACTCGACTCATCTTTCTGTTGCGGTATGCGATCTTCTGGGCTCGAAATGCGATTCGCATGTTGCATATGCGATCGCATTCGGCCATTGCTCCCCTCTTTTCTCTTCTTTACTCTCTTTTTGCTCAATTTCACTCCAATTTGAGCTTAACCACTTCATGGCATCATTTTCCTGCAAATAGAGCAATTACACACTAAAAACGACCTCAAGTTATCATTTAACAATACAAAATCTAATGAGAAAAGGCTAAAATGAGTGGTAAAATCACCACTCATCACCGGGAACCACATATGTGGATCCTGAGGGGTGCCTAACACCTTCCCCTTGGGATAATCTCAAGCCCTTACCCAATCTCTGGTAATGCAAACTAGTTTCATGAGTTAATGAGTCTAGGTGCCCTAACGCACCTCAAACCCATTAGGTGGCGACTCTCACTTTTAACACCTTTTCCTTAAAAGAGTTGTCACGTGTCGAAACCCCGATCTCCGCAAGGAAATATGGGGGCGACTCTCACTTATCTTTGCTCTCTTTGACTCTTATCTTATTTTCTCAACTCACACCTAGCATCTATTGCCTAACAACTAGTATTAAAATAAATCACGTATTTTTAGAACCACAAAATCACTTAATTGTAATTACCATTTTCAAGGTAAACACACCAGTTGCCTCCTTGAGTTTAAGGAAAGTTAGTTTATCTCCAAATGGTAAGATTTTTGCAACATGGATGCGATAGAGATTTCAAAAGAAATACATGAAGTTCAATTACTCTCTTAACATTAACTGTCACAAGGAATCTATGCCACAAGCCCATGAGGATGAAAAAGAAGATAAACGCTTATGAGATTATCATAATTGAAACAGCTTAACCCTTCCCGATAATTGACCCTATATGAGATAACTAAGGATACGACAACTTGTCTTCAAAATCGATATGCTCATGATATGTGCAAAAATCTGAAAGCATCTAATCTCAACCTTTCACGAGTGAAACCACATAGCTAGGACATCTTAGTATTGGGATGAAATCATGTATTGGTTAGAGGGGTTCTAATGGTTAACATGATACTCCGAGGAGAAAGACAAATAAAACTCATTTCCACCCAGGGAGGTGGAATGCCAAGGATAGCAAAACTCCCACCACATGGAAATGACATAGTCAATGATTCTAGAAGTCGAGTGTGCAAAGGAAACGGAACCCAATGAGACCATATAAAATAATCATGGAAGGTTTGCAGATGTTCATAATGAGTTCTGAATGGATTGGGACTTGAGAAGTACCTAGACACTAATAAACGTCAGGAAAACATGAGAAGTAGGCGTTGTGTAATGATAACCCCCAAAGGTGCATTTGGTCTCGACGGAGAGCCTATTAAGGCTCCTTATGAGAAAGGAAGTGTTATAGTGACACATAGAAGGACACATTCTCTCATAGTTATCGAACAAGTGTTGGAAACTAGCACAATTAATTCGCTAACTAAGGAACACGATTAACACATATTGTGGAGGTATAAGGAGAAAATAAACTTTTGTTATGAGTTGGACATGCTTCTGCTATATTTACTCCCAAACTGCAATACATGATTACGTCACGGGCAACCACAATACTAGGAACAAAATGAGCTACTTATTGTGAGATGATCTAAGTGGACATGAAAGTCATACTGAGATGGGCAAACAAAAGATCTTCCTGTGACGGATTTGTAAAAACCTCAAATTTCTCATAAATTTTATATGGACAAGCAACTACTTCGATCGATATGTACACCTATGATAGGCGCTCATATATTCTCTCATGTTACTAGACAATGAAAAGGTTCATGATGATACACACAAGAAACGAGAGTGACTGTTCAAACCATAGAAGCCATATACACCAGTGAGAAAAAGAGTGACTCGAGAAGGATCGCAACACTGGGATGCTTTACATGGAACTAGACACCACATAGGTAAACTATACGATGGTGCATGCATAGGCACAAGTGAGCAGATGTTGTCCATTTAAATAAAAAAAGATTCTGTTAGAAATTTATCGGGTATAGTCCCTTATTGAGAATTTAGGAAAGCAAGTGGGAAGTACTAATCCTAGAGTTATAACTCTATTCAAAGACATAATTATAGAACTTAATTCCATAAGAAGATGTAAATAAGAGAATTTGTGATAGAGTGGATTCACGAATAATGTGTCTCGTTCAAAGAGTAGGTGCATGCAATGCTTTGTGATTCAACATCTTATTTAGACCATGTTTATGAGGAACTCTTCAATATGGATGTACATATACCACAAGTAAAATTTTTGTGTTGTTCATAATGATGTACTAATCTTGGTGACTTTAAGTTGATAGGCTGATAACTTAATCAATGCCCTCGACTCCACATCCTTAATGTACGTTGGTAACATACTGATTACTACATGATCTAGTGGTGCAGTGACATTAATAGGAACAAGGGTATTCCCCTTAGCAACAAGTTCTTACCAATCCCTCCATGGCTCGATACATTCTCCTAACAAACTCTTGGGAAATCTCCCTCATATTCAATGGTGGGGTCATTCCCTCCTTACTGCTTCAAACTCGTGGATTATGGTATCAAGATTACTCATCTTGAGAATAAGACATAGCGAGGTAATTATCTCCCTATCTTGGGCTCTAATGCACGATTTGGAGTACCAAAGAAGGGTGAAATTCCTAAATGTACGAATAGCCTCCTACTTATAGATGTGGTCGACAACATACCGATAAGAAGGACTCTACTAGACGCGGCTCCGAGACATCCTAGGACACTTTAAAACCTTAGGCTCTGATACCAAGTTTGTCACGCCTCAAAAACCGAGGAGCGCGACCGGCACTCAACCGAGTAAACCCGACTGAGCAAGCCTGTTAGGTTTCATTCTACCCAAACTAATTCATGAATAAAGAGGAGTGAACTTCATTAATAATACCTTGTAAATATTATAATTTTTATAGATATGTTGAAAAACATATTTTCCAAATACCAATATTTCTAATTTAATTTCCAATATCAAACACCACCCACAACCTGTCTACGAAGCCTCTAAATACAACTAGAGTAATGTGGAAATGTCGGCAACAAGGCTCCGGCTATACCTCAAAATACAAAGTACATGAAAAACAAATGATACAGGACCACGAAATGAAGTGGAGCTCATCAAGTCGGCTGAAAAGAGGATGCACCACTAGCTGCGACCAACACTGACTGATATGGAACCACCTACATCCATTTAAAGATGTAGCGCCCCCGGCAAAAGGGACGTTAGTTTTGTCGAATAGTACTAGTATGAAGAGCTAAGCACTAAACTTAATAGAAGGAACAAGGAAACACACAAAAAGGGAAACAATCATGTTGTACAATAAAAGCTTCAAACAAACACTATAACATCAAGTAGATGATCACATAAGATCTCGGTTCACTTTTCATCTTATTAGGTTCACTTTTCACAATACCAGCGTATTCTTACACGAAGTCTGATCTCGGCCCGGTCGGCTAAGCCATCTCATTTGAGACATCAACCATATGTCGAGCCATCTCTTGGACAACTCATTTTGAGAGGGTAAAGAAAAGAAATTTGTTTAGAGTCGCCACCTAATAGATTAAGGTGCGTTAGGGCACCTAGAGCGGATAACTCATATTATACCAGTTTACATCACCAGAGATTGGGTAAGGGCTCAAATTACCTTGAGGGGAAGGTGTTAGGCACCCCTCGAGGCGACTAAGTCTAGGAAAGTGAAGAAAACTATTTAATAAGGATTTGGGGGGGGGGGGGGGGGGGGGGGGGGTCCTAAATGTTTTAACCTATAGGATCACCCCGTGCAACATAAATAATATTTCGCAACTCCTCCAAGATGGGGGTGTTACTCATATTATCCAGCGGGCACCGACTATCTTCTCTAGCTACCCGATTACTATCTTTAAGTTGTTACCTTAAGCGCTCTAATTGATTCTAGTTTGTTGCTTATACCTGCACTACCCGTCCCTTACCTATGGCCCTGGAGGTATTAGGACCTCTACTTGGGATAGTTCTAGACTAAGCCTAGGTTGCTCAAAATTGTAAAAGACTAGGCGACAAGCAAAACAATTAGGACCTTCAAATAAAAAGCATATATGGGCTCATGTTGACCTCCACACATAAAACAACAAATGCACGCAATTGATTCGCATGCTTTATTAATCTTAAAGTTCCTATAGGTAGGATATCTATGTGAGAAGACAGGCGAGCAGTGATATACATAAGCAATATTGTTTTCCTACTGATTTTAATAAATATCATCTGGGAATTTCAGACGGAAATGCATCACAATTACAAATCCAAAATTATTATTAAGTCCTATAGGCATATTGTCTAAGTGATTGATAGTGGTGATTATATTCAGAATCAATTAGTAGAATCCTATAGGCATGACTTCTACGAGCGTGATGATTGTTATCCTATAAGCAGGATATCTAAGTTCAAACTAATTTTAACTCTATAGACATGATTCATAACCCTGAATTTCCTTTTAATCCTATGGGCATGCTTTCTAATTATTGAACTGATTTTGATCCTATATGCATGATATCTATTATCTGAATTGATTTAACCTTATAGGCATGATATATATTGCTGCACTGATTTAACCCTATATGCATGACATCTATTGAGCAGTATATGGGCGAAAATTGTACACATTGCCAAAAAACAATCAAAAAAGCTATTAGTCCCATATGTTACTAACACATATTTGTTCGACAAATTCATGCGTCCTATAGGAAGGATTTCTAACAAAGTTATAATATTAACCCTATAGGCAGAATCTCTAATACGTAAATACAGAACTCATACGATTTTAGTAGAATCAACATCACCAATAAATATCCTATAGGCAGAATTTCTAAACACAACGTAGAACTTAACAGTTTTGGACAAAATGAACAGAATTAACAGCATAGATGAAACCCTATAGGCAGGATTTCTACCCAGTTTAACAAAGGAAATAAGAAACCCTCCTGATTTTACTAAATACCCTAGAATTTTTTTATTACAAAGTTATTATAGACTAGATTAGCAAATGAATTACATAATAGTAATGAAACAAACTATAGGGAGCCTTCATCAGGCCCAAGCACACCTGGGTAACCCAGGCCTTCGAACCATATCAACTTCGAGGCCCATTTCACAAGTACATAATAGCCAATAATGAGTGATTCACCCATAACACATATGGATCCATGTTTCCTGTGTGTCAAAGTTCCCAAGGGCCTTACCCTGAGCAGTGCTAACACTGGGGTGGTTGACGATAGAACCTAAGGGACTAAGAGTGGGAGTTTTTAAAAAAAGTATTAGCATATAAAAGGAGGTAGGGACAAACTTAAAACAATTTTGATTTCTCAAAATAAGACTATCATAACAAAATTTTAGAACACAGAACATGTAGGCACCATTGCATTCAGAAAACAAGCAAGGTAATCAAAGTACATATTTTCAAACAGGTTAAGTCAGAAAAAAGACCTAATTACACTAAGTGTGCATGCTGACATTTAGGACAACCTTATATAATCACTGAAAGATTTAAGCAAAGTGTTAAGGCAAGCGGTCAGATTATCACATGAATCTAGAGGGATACAAGACATGTTAGCAAACAAGTTGGTAGGGAACATGAATTAAGGAACAATACAAATCTGTAAAGTTTAGGATTGATTAACTAATCACATGCTAGTGGTATCCTAAGGATGCTATGTTCAAAACAAGTTAAGGACCAGCAAATAGTATGCATGAGACAAGTTAAACATTAAGTTAGGCTATAAGAGGATTCATATTATTCAAAATAACCAATTAACAGTATCAATCACGGGACTAGATGAACTCATTAAAACATAACAGTGATAGAATCATGCTCAGAATCTAAACATGCTGGGTCGAACAACACATATTATGAAACATAGAAAATAAAATGACAAGGGAGAATGTCTTACCAGTTAGGCGGAAAAGGCAATAAAATACACCACAGTAGTTAAGTCCAGAATCAATTGGCCTAGGCTTTCAGCCGGCCAAGACCAGAAACAAATGAGCAAGAGAATCAGAGTAAAAATCTAAGTTTTCTGTGAGAGATAATTCCAGTCTGCTAAAAGGGGAAAAGGACAAGGGTTTAAATAGTGTAGGAACTAAACAAATAAACATGGAAAGTAAATAATTACAAAATCAATTAAGATCTATATTTAGGGCAAATAATATAGAAACCCAAAGAGTTCAGTAAATTAACAAGGAATAATGGCGTGCAATCAGGCGAGTAATACTTAGAATAAGGGGATACAACAGAGAATAAGGAAAATCATATAAGAATCGATTAACAATCAGTTTTACGGCAAAATAAAGTAAGAAAAAAAAATAAAAGAAACATAAATAAGGAAAATATTAATCAAATACGAGAAAGGAAAGAGCATCAATCAGAAAATCAGTAAAGAAGAGGAAAGGTTTTAAACCCCAGTTTTTTTAGGTAAACCTCATAAAATCGACAGAGAATAAAGCAATCAACTATACAATGCATGCGATGATCACATACAAGAACCTATTAAAAAAGAAGCACTTAATCGAACCAGATCTGGTCGAAATTCAGGGTCTGAAACCCTAATTTATGGTAAGTAAAAGAAACTGACAAAAATAGGAAGATTTATGCATAATAGGACGAATATAGATGGGGTAGCACTTAAAATTAAAGTTTGAACCAATTTTGGTTCGAATCAAAAGGATATGAGAACCCTAACCTTAGGGTTAAGTACGAAGCAGTGAGATATAAAAAAATAATCGTACTTACAAAGAACGAGTGATGAACACAGACGGAATAAACATCAAGTTAAGAATTTGAAACAATTTTTGGTTTGATTCTTACAAGATCTGCTTTCCATTTTAGGTAAGCAATTATATAATACCAAAAACGGGTAACAGTAAGGAGGAATGGTCGAATAACGTAAAAGAATCATGGATTGATTCCATTTTGGGGTTGGAATCGGAGAGATTAGGGTGATGGCGCTAGGGTTTACAAAGGAGAGGAGGGGGTTTGAGAGGATATAGAGACGGCGGATTTGGGTGAATGAGGGTTAGGGTTCAGACGTGTAGGTTAATTAAAGGGGCAGGTGTGTTATGGATCGTTGATTTTAGAAATCAACGGTCCTGATTTAAAGGGTTATGGGTCGGGTGTTTTTTAAACAGGTATAGGATTGGGATAATAGGCCTTGGGCTAAGGGTATTGGGTTGGTAAGGGATGTTGGGTTATATCCGAAAATGCGGGTTTTAGGGGCTAGATTTAAAATACCCATTTTATGAAATGAATAATTTATAAAAAATAATTAGTAAATAACAAAAAATATCACTTGCGCATGAAAATAATTAAAAATAATTACTTTGCATTATAAAAATATAAAAAGTCATTTTTTATATAAATAATGTAATTATGCACATATATGGGTTGTTATTGCAAAATATGCAATTTTAGCCTAAGGATGTAAATATGATTATAATAAATGCATCAAAAATATTTAAAGTTTAATATGGATATAAATGATGAAAATTAAAAAATCATCATAGAAATTATTTGTGATGCCATTAATAATTATTTATATAATAAAAATGCGGGAATAAATTTATTAAAAGTCTTTAAAAATTATAGAAAATTATGAGAAATGCTTGATGATTCTCAGGCACTATTTTAAAGGTATATATGTATATTTAAAAGATATATGAGGGAAAAATTGGGTATCAACAGTTTCCCCTCTTTACCGGGAAGGAAGAAAGAGTTGTCGGGTAAAGAAATGATGACCGCTTTTGACCGAATAGGGTGATTTGAAATATATAGGCCGCACTTTGGCTTCTGAGCTGCCTATATATACATGTTTTACAGGAATCAGGCCGTGTGTAGTTCTGGATCCAGTGGTGGAGTAAACCATTAGAGTTGTTGCAAGAACAGACAAGACGTTCCAAATACGATTAATTGGGGTTGGAAACAATTATGGGTAAATGAGACTGGGTGACAGGTGATGAACAGTCATGTTTGAAATAATTTGAAGGATGTAAACATTGGATGGAGACTGGAGCGGGATTACTCCCGTTAGGATAACAGTTACTTACCGGATCACCTGCAAATTTACAAAAATACAACTGCACGCAAATATGTATAAATTATTGCGAAAACTTAGACATGATGAAAATTCCCTTCGGCCATAAAATGATGTTCTCGGGCCATGCAGATGGTGCCTCCGAACCATGATGCCTTTGAATAATGATGTGCAAGGTTGAGAGATCCTCAAGCCATGGAATGATGTCTTCCGGTTGTGAGGATGATTCCTTCGGACAAGTTGGCTATATTTCAGCCCATGAGGTGCAGAGCATGATGCTAGAGGCAATTAACAAGACAAAGCTTAGTCTTTTGTAGTGTTTTGGGGCAGAGCTTAGCTCCGAGAGAAGAGAATAATCCACGGTTTAGGATAGAGAAATATCTGTGTTTGTGCAAAGAGAGACAATGCTTAGTCTCGTGCAAGATTCGGGACAGTGCTTAGTCCCATGCTAGGAGAAGGCAATGCTTAGCCTTATGCAGAATGGGAGGTAGGGCTAAGCCTCATGCAAGGATTGAGACAAGGCTTAGTCTCGTGCAAAGAGAAGGCAGTGCTTAACCTTACACCAAATGGGAGGCAGGGCATGCAGGCATTGAGACATAACTTAGTCTCATGAAAGGAGAAGGAAGTGCTTACCCTTATGCAATCAGGAGGCAGGGCTTAGCCTCATGCAAAGAGAAGGAAATGCTTATCCTTTATGCAAGTGGGGAGGCATGGCTTAGCCTCGTGCAGGAATTGAGACAGATCTTAGTCTCATGCAAGGAGAAGGCAGTGCTTAGCCTTATGCAGAATGGGAGGCAGGGCTTAGCCTCATGCAGAGAGAAGGCAATGCTTAGACTTTATGCAAGTGGGGAGGCAGGGCTTAGCCTCATGCAGGAGTTGAGACAAAGCTTAGTCTTATGCAAGAAGAAGGCAGTGCTTAGCCATATGCAATCGGGAGGCGGGGCTTAGCCTCATGCAAAGAGAAGGAAATTCTTAGCCTTTATGCAAGTAGGGAGGCATGGCTTAGCCTCATGCAGGAATTGAGATAGAGCATAGTCTCATGCAAGGAGAAAGCAGTGCTTAGCCTTATGCAGAATGGGAGGCAGAGCTTAGCCTCATGTAGGGATTGAGGCAAAGCTTAGTCTCATGCAAAGAGAAGGCAATGCTTAGCCTTATGCAAATGGAGGCATGGCTTAGCCTCATGAAAGTGTAAAAGTATGAGTGAAGTGTTCTTAGCTGACAATGGGTTTTATGTATAGCAATTGTGTTGTTGCGACGATGCTGACCTATTCCTGCATCCAAAGAAAGTTTGTGAGTTTTGCCGGGAAGGTTCGTTTGTGCCTTTGTCTGCTTGCTATAATCCACTCTTCCCGAGGGTCCTGTTCAAGTCACCATGGGCAGCTCTTGGCTAAAAAGTAAAGTTTCTTTTCAAAAGTATGTGTGTTTGGTTTTCAAAGTCATAGTAATATGCAAATTAGAAATCAGTTAGATGAACCAGTAACTATGACATTACTAGAGACATTGCGACCTTCTTTGCCATAGAATTTTGAGGGTCCTGCTCAAAGTTCTGCCCCAGTTAACTAAGTGACCTTCTGGCTATTCCGTACGTTGTTGTTGGCTGAACTTGCTTCAAAATTTTGAGGGTCCTCCTCAAAATTCTGCCCTAGTTTCTAACTATGGGAAAAAATGGAAATTTTATTGAATTATGACCAAACCCACAGGGCTGCCTACGTATCCCCTCTTAAACGGGAATTATGTCAAGCGTAGTTAAATAACATCACATAAAGAAAATGCAAACGGTTTACACATAGTATCTTTTGATTGCATATGAATTGATAGGCTTTGGCCAGATTTCTCCATCCATTTCTACGAGTATGAGTGCTCCTCCTGTCAATACTATGTGTACTACGTAAGGCCCTTGCCAGTTGGGTAAGAATCTCCCGTTGTCTTCGTGTTGATGTGGGAAGATCTGTTTCAACACTAGCTGCCCTAGTGTGAACTGTCTTGGTTTGACCCTTTTGTTGATTGCTTTGGACATTCTATTCTTATAAAGATGACTGTGACATACTACATTCATCATTTTTCCATCTATGAGGGCTAATTGCTCGTAGCGGTTCCTTATCCAATCCGCGTCACTGAGTTCGACTTCTTGTATGATCCTCAAAGAAGGAATTTCTACCTCGGCAAGGATGACAGCTTCGGTGCCATAAACCAACAAATAAGGAGTTGCCCTGGTTGATGTACGGACTGTGGTATGGTATCCTAGTAAGGCAAATGGTAATTTCTCTTGCCATTTCTTGTGATTCTCTACCATTTTCCTTAGTATCTTTTTGATGTTCTTGATGGCAGCTTCCACGACTCCGTTCATTTGGGGCATGTATGCTGTGGAATTCTTGTGTTTGATTTTGAAAGTTTCACACATGGATTTCATCACATCACTATTGAGATTTGTAGCATTGTTAGTGATGGTAGATTCTGGAACCCCAAATTGACAAACAATACGGTCTTTGACAAAATCTGCGATGACTTTCTTTGTTACAGCTTTGTAGGATGCAACTTCAGCCCATTTAGTGAAGTAATCGATGGCCACTAAGATGAACCTGTGCCCGTTCGAAGCAGTTGGTTCGACTAGACCAATGACATCCATTCCCTAGGCAGCAAAAGGCCAAGGTGCGCTTGTTGTATTGAGTTCGTTTGGCGGCACCCGTATCATGACTACATGTATCTGGCACTGATGGCGTTTCTGGACATACCGTATGCAATATATTTCCATAGCCATCTAAAAGTATCCGGCCCTGAGTATCTTCTTAGCTAAGACAAAACCCTTCATATGTGGGCCGTAGGTTCCGGCATGTATATCCTCGAGCAATTTGGAAGCCTCTTTGGCGTCAACACACCTTAACAGTCCTAGATCGGGAGTTCTTCTATACATAATTCCCCGCTTTGTAAGAAGTGATTGGACAACCTTCGCAGTGTGCGTTTCTGAGTATGGTTTGCCTGCTCGGGGTATTCTCCTTTTGTCAAATATTCCTTGATGTCATGGAACCATGAATTTCCATCTGCCTTTTCTTCGACATGAGCACATTATGTCGGCTGATTGTGGATTCTTACCGAAATGGGATCGATGAAATTCTTGTCCGGATGTTGTATCATTGAGGACATGGTGGCAAATGCGTCTGCAAATTCATTATGAATTCAGGGGACATGCCGGAATTCTGTCTTTGTGAACCTCTTCTTCATTTCTTGTACATGATGTAGATACGGTAGTATTGTGGTGTTTTTTGTAGCCCACTCTCCTTGTACCTGATGTACCAGCAGGTGTGAATCACCAATTACCAGCAGTTTCTGAACATTCATGTCAACAGCCCTAGTATGCAGGCTTCATATTCCGCCATATTGTTGGTGCATGGAAACCTGAGTTTTGCAGACACCGGATAATGCTGACCGGTTTCTGATACCAAGACGGTTCCGATACCAATTCCTTTGAAATTTGTAGATCCGTGGAAAAACATTCTCCAACCATCGTAGGGTTCATCAATATCTTTCCTACGAATGACACTTCTTCGTTAGGAAAATATGTTTTTAGGGGTTCGTATTCTCCTCCTATAGGATTTTCAGCAAGATGATCTGCCAATGCTTATCCTTTGACCGCCTTCTGAGTTACATAGATGATGTCGAACTCGCTCAACAATATTTTCCACTTGGCTAGATTCCCGATAGGCATAGGCTTCTGAAAAATGTACTTCAGGGGATCCATCCTCGATTTGAGGTATGTGGTATAGGCACAGAAGTAGTGCCTCAATTTTTGAGCTATCCAGGTTAGAGCGCAGCAAGTGCGTTCCAGCAGAGAGTACCGTGCTTCATAAGGTTTGAACTTATTACTCAAGTAATATACGACCTGCTCCTTTCTTCACACCTCGTCATGCTGTCCCAAAACACAACCGAAAGCCCCATTTAATACTGCGAGGTAGAGTAGTAGTGGTCTACCAGGTTCAAGCGGGACTAAGACTGGTGGCATGGACAGGTATTCCTTGATTTTGTCAAAATCCTTTTGACAATCGTCGGTCCAACTGGTTGCAGCATCTTTCTTCAACATTTTGAAAATGGGTTCACATATCATTGTGGACTGCGCTATGAAGCAGGTGATGTAATTGAGGTGTCCCAAAAAACTCATCACGTCCTTCTTGTTCCTTGGTGGTGGTAGATCCTGGATAACTTTAACCTTTGACGGGTCTAACTCTATTCCTCGGCGGCTGACGATGAACCCCAAAAATTTTCCGATGAACCCCAATAATTTTCCGTCAGGAACCCCGAATGCACATTTTGCAGGATTTAGCTTAAGATTGTACTTCCGCAGCCGGTCAAAGAACTTTCTCAGGTCTGCTATGTGATCAGTGGCCTTTTTGGATTTGATGATGACATCGTCAACATATACCTCTATTTCCTTATGTATCATATCATAGAAGATGGTCGTCATGGCCCTCATGTAGGTGGCCCCAACATTCTTCAGACCGAATGGCATCGTTTTGTAGCAATATACCCCCCATGGTGTAATGATGGCTATTTTTCTCTGTGTCTTGTTCGTCCATCCAAATATGATGATAACCCGTGAAGTAATATACAAAGGATTGGAGTTCATGCTTGGCGCAATTGTTGATAGAATGTCTATATTTGGTAGTGGGAAATCATCCGTGGGACTTGCTCTATTTGAATCCCGATGATCAACACACACCCTGACTTTTCCATCTTTCTTTGGAACCGCGACAATGTTGGCTAACCAGGTTGGGTACTCAACTACCCTGAGGACTTTGGCTTTGATCTGCTTGGTGACTTCTTCCTTGATTTTTAGGCTCATGTGCGGTTTGAACTTTCTGATTTTCTGCTTCACTGGCACATTGAATTTGTAGGTAGCTTATGCACCACTAATGATGTGCTCAACCTTGTCATATCATCATATGACAATGCAAAGATATCCTCATATTCTTTCAGGAAACGAGTGTATTCTTCCTTCTCTGATGGTGACAAGTTGTTGCTTATGCGAGTTTTTTTTATGGTTTCAGAATCTCCCAAATTGCCTCATATCGGTTTCGTCCAGGTCGGACTTGGGCTTGTTCTCAAAATTCTCAACTTCTCTGATAATTTCCTCGGGCATCACATCTTCTTCTTCTATTTCTTTTGAGTCACTATCCTTGTGTTGCGTTGTCTCATTATATGTCACAGTCATTGGTTCATCAAGATAAGAAATAGTAATGCTTATTCAACACCCTGGACTCGGCTTGTGAGATTTTTGAGCTCCTATGCCATATTCTTAATGAGCAGGTCCTTCTCGGTAAATTCTGGTGTATATGAAGTTGGTTGAGTGGAGTGGGGTAAGGTTTCCACGTATATGGGATTGTTTGATGAATGCCGGGGGTTTGAGTGTAGTGGTGATCATTAGTTGAATTTTGCGGATCAGGGATAGGCTGTGGGGTATTCTGAGGAGTCTGGTAAGTGGTTTATGGATATTGAGTCTGGAGATGCTGGTGTTGAGGGGGTGTCTCTATGGGTAAAGGATTAGGATTTTGAGGAGGTGTTGCGTATTGGTGGGGTGCGGGAGGATTTTGCGGACGTTGGTTTAGTGTGTTTTGAGGAGGTACTTGGTTTTGGGTGTTTGGTTGGTTGATGTCTGGGACGTTTAGCGTGAGGGAAAGATTCGCCAAGTTGCGGATCTGCTCAATCTCCCCTTGCAATTATAATATCTTTTGTTCCAACTGTAGGACCAATTCATTTTGTGTCGGAGTACTCCGACCATCTGAAGTTTCCACATTCGCTGCATGTGCAACGTTGTCTTTCTTGACACCACTCATATCGTCCATCTTAGCTTTTCTCTTGCTTTTTGGATCACTTGGAGGCGGAGGAGGCGGAGGGCCTCTGGATCTGGTGTGATATGCTAATGATGCCAGTATGTGCGAACCAACCTTAGGGGAGGAGAATAATCAAAAAGAAAGAAAAAACAAAAGGTAACCAAGTCAGTAAAAATTCTGAAAAAAGGTATTTGCAGTATTTAAATACATATTGCATAAATGTAAATTCGCGTCCAAATTTGTGAGCCTTGTTGTGCCCGAGGTAGGCCTAGCGACAAGTAGATTTGGAGAAATTTAATGCTAATAATTGCCTCATTTCATTAATGTAATAAATAAGACGAATCTAAAACGACAACAAATCAATGAGTCACTAATGGTATTTGCCTTATTACATTCGAAAAATGATTCTAAAACAAATAACCCAAATCTACTTGGTCCTAGAGGGACCTTCTCCAGGCTTGACCCTCTTGGTTCCATCGATCAGATTCCCCAGGTCGCGCATGTCCAACAGCAGATACGCCCTTGCTAGGTGTCCTCCCTCATTTCCCTCTGCATTCTGACAGTCTATGACTCTTTTCCTCATCTTCCCCTCTAACTCCATTAGACACTATTCCAGATATTCCAACCTCTCTGTCGACTTTGTAGCCATTTCCCTCCATTCGTTAATTGACTCCATATCAATCTTGTGTTGTTCCACATGCCTGGCCTCGGACTCGACAACTCTTTTGTGCAGCCTCCTATACTCCACATGTGCTTCAACATCTTCATCTATGACTCTGTTTCCTCGACCGACCCCTGGCTCGACTATTCCCGCTATGCTATCGTCCAACCATGATCAGTAGAAGTACACATGCCCTGCGTGGTATCGATCTGGCTCAATGATGTCCTTTTCCATAATGACCTTCAAGTGCCACATGTTCTGAGCTTCGCATTTATACGGGATGTCATCATCTTGAAAATCTGCTCTATAGTAACCTATTTTTGAGACTCGTGGTATGACTTGTTTTCTACCATCTTGTCTCATGACCCTGAAAGGAACATAGGGGTATATGCCCCTTAACCCGATCAACACCTAATGCGAAACATCCCTGGATCTGATGATGAATTCACTAGTAGGTAATCACTCGAACATCCAATGAATCTGGTCCTCGGTCAAATTGCCAAAAAACTGTACCCATTATGTAGCATTTTCTGGTAGTGCAAACCTGTTTGGGATAAAGGTCATTCTTTTAGGGTGATGGAAAGCTATGTGATAATTTCATGGTCTCCGTGGAAACTCTTGACGGTATTGGCCTCTTTGGAGATGTTCTAGAAACCAAATCAAAATGTTTGAACCCTTTCAGGCATCGATCCAGAGCACGGTATATTTCTTCTACAATCATCGGAAAAATACTATATGTTTGTCCCTCTATTCCCTCCATTAAATATTTGGTTACCATGGCCAGTATAGTGTGAATCCTGTCCCTTTTTCTTGGAAACACTATCTGTTACACCCCACATTTTCGTATACAAAAGTGCGCCATAAATAAATTGACGGGAGCTCAGAAATGAGATGTTACGTACCGTATTTTTTTTACGTCAATGTTACGTTGTAAGCTAATCGATGTAAACTCGTGAATGAAATGATTTTGGGATTATAAGTATTATGCTATTCCAAACAAGTGATAAGAATATTCACGAAAGAGAGAGGGTAAGCAAATCGAAGAAAATGAAATTCCTCGAAATTTAACAATTTGGGATAAAATACGGCCTGAGCTATAATACCCGGTATTTATGGATTAGTGCCATAAAAGAAACCATATGGCCATCATAGTATGATGTATAAAGTATATTAAAAGGGAATAGCATTTTAAGAAATTTTGAGATAATTCTTAATTATGTGGGTAATTGATTAATTATTGGAATAGTGGGGGAAACAATGGATTGAGTAAGAAAAAGGGATGGATAATTGGATAAGTATGGGGCACTCACGTAGAAGAACCCCTTAAACCCAAGAATTACTCATTAATCTATTATACTATGTGGCAAGTTATACAAATAAGTCACTGGATTAAGTGACAATTCATTTTACACGTAAAGAATTCTTGACCTCTTTAGTGGAAAAGCATAAGGCTTTCCAAAATCAAGATAACATTCCTATACCATTAAATGAGAATGACAATGTCCCAGTGTGAATTTTCTCTAAAATCTTACAAGATCCAACGTGAAAGGCTAGTTCAAAGAAAGTCCGGTACAATCTTGCTCAAGAATATCATACGGATTTTTTCCTACTCCGATCTTGTCGTCATGTGTTTTGTCACAATTAACGTGTGTTAGAGGGATTGTCAAGAGAACCGGCTCAGGTATGTTAAGGCTATCCCTTCTTTCTTTTGGCATGATCTATACGACATGAACGAAACGAGAAAATGCACAACTTCCATAAAATACTCTATTCATAGCAATGCTACAAATATGTATATTCTTATCCTTCCACGTGTCAAATTACTCTATCATATGTTCATGGGTCTCAAAAATATATAAGTTGGTAAAGTTGATCTCATGATATTAATCAGAGGCATAATGGCCTTATGACGTACCGAGAGATTTTATTGACATATTTCATATGCATTTCATGCATTTATACATGCACGTTGACCCATGACCAGATGGCGTTATATACGCGTATATATGTATGTATATATATGTATATGGGATATGGGAAAGGTTATGGCGTTATATACGCACCACCACCTGATCAGTTGGTATATGATGATGATGTTGCCCACAGTGGATGAAATATGATTCAAACGGCGTTATATACGCGTATATATGTATGTATATTCAAACGGCTATATACACGTATATATGTATGTATATTCAAACGGCGTTATATACGCGTATATATGTATATGGGATATGGGAAAGGTTATGGAGTTATATACGCACCACCACCTGATCAGCTGGTATACGATGATGATTTTGCCCACAGTGGCCGATATGATATGATGGGATGCCCTTAGAGGCTGATGATGTTATAAAACATATACCTATGCACGACATGACATTCATACACATATGCATGATGCTAAAAGTGATTTATCATTTACAGAGTTATCCAGACATACAGGTTGAGTCAATTACTCTATATCTCTTCCATGTCTCTTATGTATTTATTTATGTGCCTTACATACTCGGTACATTATTCGTACTGACGTCCCTTTTGCCCGGGGACGCTACGTTTCATGCCTGCAGGTCCTGATAGACAGGTCGAGAGCCCTCCAAGTAGGCTATCAGCTCAGCGAAAGATGTTGGTGCGCTCCATTTGCTTCGGAGTTGCTCGTTTGGTTAGTATGATTTAGATACATATTGTTTGGTAAGGCGGGACTCTGTCCCGACCTTTATGATATTTATGTACTCTTAGAGGCTTGTAGACATACGTCGTGTACATAAAGGATTGTACGGCCTGACCGACCTATGTTTTGAGTTGATAAAGGATTGTGTTGGCCTATTAGGCCCGTATGTCATGTGTATGTAATAATGTAATAAAAAAGATACGCTACGTTGGTACTCGTTTGGATAAGGTACCGGGTGCCCGTCACGGCCCATCGGTTTGGGTCGTGACAAAAGTGGTATCAGAGCAGTTTTGTCCTAGGGAATCTACAAGCCGTGTCTAGTAGAGTCTTGTTTATGGGTGTATCGTGCACCACACTTATAAGCAGGAGGCTATATGGCATTTAGGATTGTCACTCTTTCTTCTTACTCTAGATCGTGTGGTAGAGCTCACTTATAAGAATTCAAATCCCGAAATTCTATTTTATTCGTAATAAGACGATACCTACATCCGAAAAGAAGGATTGGAAAGAGAGATAGTTGTGGAAGAGCTGAGTTAGAGAAATTGGATTTTTGTAAGATGCCTACGACAAGTAAATGTGAGGTCTTTAGCAGATCATAGGTGTACTAAGGTGTAAGCTTCCTGTTAAGAAGCCTTAAGGAAAGAATGCCTATTCACCTTTATGGTGAAATACAATAAGAGATTAAGAAGATAAATACAAGTTTCAACGAGCAAAAGAAGCAAGATGAAGAAGGGTACGAGGCGCCCAATTAATGAAGTTTAACGGGATTTATAATTGAGGCAGAGGAACATAATCTTTTTGAGTTATATTCAACAGTAACAGAGGTATGTATAATTGGTCGTACCCATTCCAGATATGCCCTATGGGGGTTAATAGAAGTAGTGTAAGAAGATATGATGGATGCATTGTTTGTGACAGTTGACATTTCTAAAGGATATTGCAAATGTGCTAATAGATCTCCTGGTGAGACACCCAGATGGTACACTTTAAAATAGTTCAGCCATATATGAGTACTACAAAGACATGCACTATAAGCCTTGAAGGGATACATATTACCTTAGTGTGGCTCGCGTCCCTAATAAAGTGAGAACGTTAAGCAACTTGAAGAGCCACTGGATGGAGCAAAGGAAAGCTAAAAGCGAAAGAATGTCGTATTGAAGTTTTCACAAGAAAAGGGATATACAGAAACATTAACAGAGTAAAATGAAGAGAGATAAGGAAGCATTATGAATAAGGTGTGATACATTGATGAAAACGGTAGAGTGTTACAAAACCTATAGTCAAATAAAGAAAGAGACGAAAGGTGATGGGCCTTAAGACAATGAAAAAGTATAGGCCATAAGGTTATATCCTCATTTCGAGAAATAAGTTCGTAACTCCAACGCGA
This sequence comes from Nicotiana undulata, assembly GCA_005239495.1. Lineage (NCBI taxonomy): Eukaryota > Viridiplantae > Streptophyta > Magnoliopsida > Solanales > Solanaceae > Nicotiana > Nicotiana undulata. The sequence goes on along the minus strand of ML265971.1, from coordinate 7,501 downwards.
CTACCAGAGGGGAGAGTAATCCCCAGAGTAACAGAAATCAGTATGGACTGGCAAACACGATAAACTAAATATGAATTAGGGACAAAATGATTGGGAAGTTCTCGGCATCGTGAGAATTTCAGATCACATTCCGACAATAATAGGACAGACCACAGAAGAAGATTCACGATGAATTCAGAGAATAGTCATTCAGGGGGACGCTTCCCTAGAGCAAGCAATTGGATCAAAGTTAAGCTTAAGAGGCTGTATGTGCCAGTTATGCTAAGTGTCACCCTCGCGAGTAAGGGAATTTGTCATCCTTGGTACAGAAGAATTGCCGCAAGGCGAGTAAGGATCATTGATGTTGATAAACGACGCCAAAGATGAATAGGTAAAACATCTATAGGTAGATCCTCGTGGCTTCAGCTTTTAGTACACACCTAAATGGGGGAATATGGAGTAACGTGGCATTAAGTCAGAATTAAGTGGTTCTAGTAGCTACATAATGGTAAAGGAAAAATGCGATAAGTGAAAGAGGAATGAGATGACACTTATCCAAATCTTACAGATACACTACGATTCAAGAATATTGTGCAAGCACGACGTCAAGGAGAGGTAAAGGTTCCGTTCCGAGCTGTTATTAATAAATAAGGAGCCAGTGCGAGACGTAAGATAAGACAAAGGAAACCCAAGAATGATTACAAGGAAGATATAAGAATGGGCCAACGACTAGTTAGTAATGGGTCAGGAAGATCCCGGTTATGGCTAAACAGGAGGTTACAGACGAGTCATCAGATCATGTGATATAAACATAGTAGAACCCAACATGGAGAGTTCAGCCTCGAAGAATATCATTATAATACTTGATATATATTCAAATAAGAGTCGGGGTAGCTAAAGGTACCGTATGAGTGTTACGGGGATAAAAGAAAGTGCCACTAGGAAGACAGTCAAAATATCAGTTCAGAAGCAACCCTACAAGCACAAGGGCATGGAGGAAAGCAACTACGAATAATTATAGGCAAGGAAGGACATCAAAAGGTCCATAATAAGCTCACAAATTTACAGGAATTAAGGGTTCTCCCTAAGTACTATAACGAAAGACTAGCTGAGGAAATAAGGAAGAAGGCTTCAACCTAAGCACAACGACCTAAAGAGGAAAGGGTCGTGTAACAACAGTCTCACAACAACATTGTAAGCACTCCAAAAGAAAGTGGCCCCTACCGTGGATAATGAACTGGAAGAAAAATTAAAAGTAATATTCGAAGGTCATATGAGTTGCACGAAAACTCTAGCATGCGTAGGAACTAAGATAAGATAAGTATGCACGCAACAAGGGGACAAAAAGACCAGGAAAGGTAATAGCTTACATTGAAGAAAGCTAAGAAGGAATAAAAGAAATTATTTGATTAATGATCCCGAGTTGGTGACGTTATAAACAAACTTAAGAGTTTGGAGTTTTATACCAGCATCGTATATAGCCGTAGAAGATTCTAGTATATGTTAAAAGAAAGAATTGAGCCTAGATCATAGATGAAGGATTAAATTGTTAAAGGATTTTATCATAAATATCCCTCAGCGCCTATGAAAGGCTAAAGTAATAACTAATACCAGGAGCCGCAGGTAGGAAGATATCTTACGCCTACATAGAGGCTGATAAGAAAGAAGAGGAGACTAAAGAGTTACATCGACTAAGCAAAACAGGAGGGACCAAGAGAATTATAGACCTCAGGATCACTCTCAAGTAGCAGAGGTATAAGAAAGATAGTACAATAGCCATATTTTATAATAGCTCTATGATGAAGCCAACTGAAGAGTATCAGCCTTATAAGAAGTTGGTATGAACCTCTCACCAGATTGTGTATGCACCAGAGGTGCAAGTATTATAATAGAACTTCAAGTTGTGAATATGAATTATACCTATGTGGAAGGGAGGTCATGAAAAAGATAGAAGATGCGATGCAAGATTTTAAGGTGAGTAAGGTATAAGTGAACAACGTACGAGACACTCAGATGTAGAAGGTTAGGAATAGTCCATACTTTGGATAAAAGGATAGAAGCGCTGGGATTCAATATCGATTGCGGCGTCGAAAGTGGCATATCTTCCAGCCTATGGTTTCTAAATATGGAGAGGACTAGCGAGAAGAGTAAAGACGAGTTTGAGAGGATGTGATGTCTCGCTTGTTGTTACAGAATACCATAAGAAAATCTGTCGCAAGCTAAAGTATGATAAAGCGACAAGGTTTTAAGGAGACAGGAGCAAGGAAAAAAAAAGGGCAAGTGAGAAGGTGACGAGAATGGATAAGTCCTCAAAATTAAGCCCATGAAAACAAGAAACCTACTGGTTTCTCTATGTTATGAAAAGTTCAGTATAGCCTGAATGAACTCAAAGGAGTCTGAGACTAATAACATTTAGAAGAGATGGAATGATACCCTGGTAGTAGAATAAAGGTGTAATTATGTCACGACCCAGAATCCTAATCCAGGTCGTGATGGCGCCCAACGACGGGGTTAGGCAAGCCAATATGAATTACACTAAGTGTTACCCTTCCCATTTGATTAAACAAGTCAATGTTTACCAAATTGTTTTTTTTTAAAAATTAAACATGATGATAACTTGATATGGAAAGAAAAGCATAATACTACATGGCCAAAATAAGGCATATGTATGCCTATACAACCCAAAACCTAAAATATACACTACGCGTGTGCCAGGAACTAGTGTCACGAGTGTCATGGGCATACTAACGGAATATACAAAGGAAAGTAATATATACAAATCCACAGTCTGAATAAAATAGACGGGGTAAATAACAAAAGTAAGTGAAAACTCCGTGGTGCTGCTGGGGATCGCCAGAGGAAGCAGCTCACCGTGAAGTCAAGTCCACTAGCTCAGGATCTATCTCCGGTACAATAACCAGAAGCACCGGCCTCAGAACCTGTACAGTTAAGTACAGAAGTGCAGCATGAGTATATATTAAATAAATATGTACCCAGTGAGTATCCCGCCTAATCTCGAAGAAGTAGTGACGAGAGGTCGACTCGATACTCACTAAGGTCCAACAGTAATAACATATGATAGAATATAATGAAATACAGTAGGCATGTCAGGAAATAAGCAACAAGTACATATCAAGAGCGGAAATCCAAACAACTACTGAATTAAGCAATAGTGCACTTTCAAGGGTAAGACCACCGAAACGAAACAATAATCACCAAGTCTTAGATCCGCCGTGGCGTACGGCCCGCTCCCATAAGGTACCTTCTAAACTCACCGTGGCGTACGGCCCGATCCCATATGTGTACTATACCTCTCAACTCCGGTGTGGCATACGACCCGACCCCATATATATCACAAATACTTTTCAACTCTGCCGTGGCGTACGGCCCGATCCCATATATATTTCAATTTCTTTTCAACTTTGCCGTGGCGTACGGCCCGATCCCATATATATTTCAAATACTTTTAAACTCTGATGTGGCGTACGAATCGATCCCATATATATTTCAAATTCTTTTTATAACAAATTCCTTTCCATTCAACAATTTCCATAAAGCCTCAGAGGAACAATATTATACAAAACACAATCTCATAGTACATATGGCGTCACAATGAATCATATAAAGCATTGCAAGGAAGCATATAAGGCATTACGAGGAATCATATAAAGCATTACGAGGAAGCATATAAGGCATTACGAGGAAGCATATAAGGCATGATGTGGGCCTAGCTACCCGGACATAACAATGATAGCCGCTACGTACGGACTCTCGTCACTTGGCGCGTACGTAGCCCCCAAACAATTTACACATAGCATATACATCACCTATGGGGACAATTCCCTCTTACAAGGTTAGAAAGGAGACTCACCTCGTGTCGAATCTACCCCTCGGACCACAATTGCGCCCGAAACTCCGAACTCTACACCCGAGGACTCGCAACTAGTCAAAAGGTATACAATAATACCAATGCATACACAATGCGGGAAGTTATCCTAATTATTACATAAAATCGCTATTCTTGAAGAATCCCCAAATTCCAACCCCGATCCCGCATGTTCAAATTCCGAAAATTCTCGAAAGGATCACTCACCCATAGCCTACGGATCATTAAGGCGTGATTTCTACTTGAATTCATGGCCTAAAATGGAAAAATCACAAAATCCCCAAGAGCCCTAATATTACTACCTAATTCTATGGTTTTTGATAACTTAGGAGGGAATTTAACTAGGAATTGATGTTTGAAACTAGTAAAACCATGGAATTTACTTACCTCAATAACAGTGGTGAAAGGTTCCTTGAAGAGCTCTCTAAAGACTTCAGGAGGAAGATGAAAATGGAGGAATATGCTAAGTCCCGTATTTAATAACACTGCCAAGGGATTCCTTCACTGCGATCGTGACAAGGGCCCTGCGATCGCGAAGGCCAACTGGCCAGACCTCTGCGATCGCGAAGAGTAATTGTGCCCGGCCCTAGCTTGGCACTATGCGATCGCGAGGATGGGGCTGTGATCGCGAAGGCATGGAGTCCAGCCTTCCGCGATCGCGAAGAGGAAGTTGCGATCGCAAAGAACAATCAGCAGCCCAGCCCAATTCCTTCTCCGCGATCGCGACCCACCTTCTGCGATCGCAAAGAACGAAACCAGACAGCAAAAATCTAGTTTTTCCAACTTAGCTTTCGGGGGTCCAAAACTCACCCGAGCCCCTCGGGACCCCGTCCAAAAGCACCGGCAAGTCTGTATTCACGATACAGACTCGCTCGAGCTTCCGGAACGCGAAAAAAAACAACGAAACTCAGAATTCAAACCCAAAACCAAATTGAATCATGCTTAAGAACTTAAGATTCTAGAATTCATTTCAATGCGCCGAACCGGCCTATACTACTCGGAATGATTTCAAATTTTGTAGACAAGTCGTAAATGACATAACGAAACTATTCCCAGTCTCTGAGTTGCATTCGGACCTCAGTAACATAAAATCACATTCCAAACCAAATTTCAAATTCTATGAAAATCCTCCAAACTCCATTAACTCTAAATTTTCCCATTTTGATCCGAAACCCGTCAAATCAAGTCTGTTTCTTACCAAATTTCACAGATAACTTAAATAACACATATTGAACCTGTCCCGGGCTCCGGAACCATAATACGGGCCCGGAAGCACATGTTTCACATCGAGGTTCATTTTCATAAGCCTTTATTATTTTCAGAAAACAATTTTCTTTTAAAATTCATTTCTCAGACTTGGGTCCTCGGAATTCGATTCCGGGCATACGCCCAAGTCCCAGATTTTCCTACGGACCTTCCGGGATAGCCAGATCACAGGTCCGGGTCTGTTTACCAAAAATGTTGACCAAAGTCAACTTTATTCAATTAATTATCATAAAATTCAACTCTTTATCAAGTTTCCACATAAAGGCTTCCCGGCTACGCCCTCGGGCTACGCACGCACAACGAGGTGAGCATATCCTCCAAAATCTGAACCGTACGCTCTGACTGACCATCCGTCTGAGGGTGAAATGCTGAGCTGAGATCTATCTGAGTGCCCATCTCACTGTGCAATGCTCTCCAGAAGTGTGAGGTGAAATGAGGACCTCGATCTTATATAAAGGACACCGGCACACCGTGCAACCGGACTATCTCCCGAGCATAAATCTGGGCCAGCCTCTCTATAGTATAAGTAGTAGCCACAGGTATGAAATCCGCCGACTTGGTCAATCTATCCACAATGACCCAAACCGCGTCAACCTTCCGCAACGTCCGAGGCAACCCAACAAAAAATTCCATGGTGATGCGCTCCCATTTTCACTCAAGAATGGGCATCTGCTGAAACAAGCCTCCTGGCCTCTGGTGCTCGTACTTGACCTGCTGACAATTGAGACACCTAGCCACATACTGCACTATATCCTTCTTCATCCGCCTCCACCAGTAGTGCTGCTTTAAATCCCGGTACATCTTCGTCGCACTCGGATGAACACAATACCGAGAACTGTGGGCCTCTTCTAGAATTATCTTCCTCAAGCCATCAATATTAGGAACACATAAACGGCCCTGGAGTCTCAAGACACCATCCTCGCCCAAAGTAACCTCCTTGGCCCTGCCCTGGACCACCGTATCCTGAAACTCTGCAAGGCATGGATCATCAAACTGTCGAGCCTTAATCTCCCCCAACAATGAAGACTGAGCAACTACATGAGCCAAAACTCGACAAGGCTCCGAAAGGTCCAACCTCACAAGGCGATTGGCCAAGGACTGAATGTCCAAGGCTAAAGGTCTCTCCTCCGCTGCAATGTAGGCCAAGCTACCCATACTCGCTGCCCTCCTGCTCAAAGCATTTGCTACTACATTCACCTTGAACGGGTGATACAAAATAGTGAGATCATAATCTTTTAACAACTCAAGCCATCTCCGCTGCCTCAGATTAAGGTCCCTCTGCTTGAATAAGTTCTGCAAACTTCGGTGGTCAGTGTAGACCTCACATGATACACCATACAACTAGTGCCGCCAAATCTTCAAAGCATGAACAATCGCACGCCAACTCTAAGTCGTGCACAGGATAATTCTTTTCATGAACCTTCAGCAGGCGCGAAGAAAAAGCAATAACCCTACCATCCTGCATCAACACACATCCCAACCCGACGCGTGAAGCGTCGCAATACACGGTATACATCCCAGAACCGGAAAGCAATGTCAGAACTGGTGTTGAGGTCAAAGCTGACTTGAGCTTCTGAAAGCTCGCCTCACACTCGTCGGACCACCAAAACTGGGCATTCTTCTGAGTCAATCTTGTCAATTGAGCTGCAATAGAAGAGAACCCTTCCACGAATCGGCGATAATAGCCTGCTAGGCCCAAGAAACTCCT
>ML265969.1:0-19844 GCA_005239495.1 Nicotiana undulata | reverse complement strand
TGCCCAGCAGTTTCCGCACCTGCGACTTTTGGATCGCAGGTGCGGACTCGCACCTGCGGATGAAAGGGTCGCGCCTGCGGAACAAAGGCCTGGGCATTGGGGAATTTCTCGTGCCTGCGGGTTTTTGTTCGCTCCTGCGGAGCTGCGCCTGTGAAGAAAAGGCTGCTCCTGCGATGTCCTAGGCCCCTGGGGAAGGTCGCGCTTGCGAAGGCTTTTCCGATGGTGCGAACCTCGCGCCTGCGGCTCATGGACCGCAGGTGCGGTCACACCAGTAAATTCCCACCAGCTATGAGTTTTGCTGGTCTTTGACCCCGACCGGGGTCCGGGAGACCCCTGGGCCCACCCGAGCCCTCGACAAATTATACCAACGAGTCCCAAATCACATGACGGACTCGCTCGAGCTCCCAGAACACTAAAACACCATTCAAACCAAGAATCACTCTCCAAAACCCCTTAGATCAAATTTAGGATTTCAAGAAAATTTCAAATGGCTCATCAATACGCCGAACGGGTCTATACTGCTCGGAATGACCCCAAATTTTGCGGACAAGTCATAAATGACTATACGGAACTATTGCCAGTTCCGGAATTCCATTCGGACAATGATATCATGAGGTCCAATTCCAGGCTAAATTCTAAGTCACATGAAATCCTGAATTCCAATTCAGGTGCCGAAAGACTCCCGAGTCATCAGAAACCCGAGGCGAACACACTCCCAAGTCCGAAATCATCATCCGGAGCTTCTGGAGCTGTCAAAACTCGATTCCGAGGTCATTTGATCAAAATGCTGCTCAGAACCAAAATTAGCCAAATAGGCTAGCCTTTCGGAACCAAGTGTTCCTGAACTGGCCAAATTACTTCCGAATCTCGAACTACCTGCCCACACAAGTCATAAGGCACGAGTAGTCGCTATGGGAGGAGTCATTCACGGGAACGGAGTCCCAACACACAAAACGACCGGCTGGGTCGTTACACTCGTCGGGCCCTAGCTATTTTGATAGTACAATTCTTGAGAGATGCTCTTCTCCTCACGGCCTGGACGGAAGGGCCTTTCTCCATTTCCTCCTAAAAAATGACACAGAAATCGATGTCGTCGTCTTCCAGAAATAAGTTCTTCTGCGCTGCAAGTGCTTCTTCTTCGTCTGATCCCCATAATATCGGCCTGCTGAAAGGTCTGTTCCAGATGTGGTATGGGTTGCTCCAATGATAATAAGGACCGCGCCAGGGTGGCGACCAATTCTTGAACTCTTCCCATGTATATTTGTATCCTAGCCCGAAAGTGGTGCCATGGCGCTTGAGTAATATCGGCTTGGAGATTCCTTGGAGGTTCTTGCCGAGCCCTTTACCTGGCTCGTATCCTCTCCAGTTCATCATGCTTGATATTTTACTATCCCACCATTTTTCTTTGTCTATGGCATTGACCCGTTCAATATGGTGGTAAGTTTCTCCACCCAGCTTCCTTCTACCTTCGACCACCGGAATGGTCTGGCGATTGTAAATAGGATTGCTCCCATCTCCGTGGATAATTACTTCTTGACGGTTCCATTCAAACTTCACCGCCTGATGCAGCGTCGATGCCACGACTCCAACGTCATGGATTCATGGTCGTCCTAGTAGCAGATTATAGGACGCCGATATGTCTATCACCTGAAAGTCAATTTCGAACAATGTAGGCCCCATTTGTAAGCAAAGGCTGATTTCGCCGATGGTGGACCTCTGCGAACCATCGAAATCTTTCACATTCATCGACCCTTCTCTTATCTCGTACATCCTTTTGCCCAATTTCTTGAGCATTTTCAATGGAAATATATTGAGACTGGATTCCCCATTGATCATAATCCTGGTGATGAAATAGTCTTCACATTGCACAGTAATGTGCAGTGCTTTGTTATGACCCAACCCCTCGGGCGGCAGCTCGTCTTCATGAAAAGTAATATTGTGACTCTCTAGTACTTGACCCACCATATTAGCGATTTCCCCGCTGGTGATGTTGTTTGGTACGTATGCTTCGTTGAGTACCTTCATCAAAGCATTTCTGTGTGTCTCTGAATTTTGCTGCAATGCCAAAATGGATATTTGAGCTGGGGTTTTGTTCAACTAGTCAATAACAGAGTACTCTTTGTCATGTACCTTCCTCCAAAGGTCATTTGGGCATGTCCCGATGATGGGTGGCCTGTTGGAAGCCTATTTGCTTGACTCCGCCAAATATTCTGATGTATAGACCCTGCCGGTCTTTGTCATTCCCTGTGCAGCAGTAGTTTCTTCGATCATGACTATGCCCTTTTCTTCTTGCCTCGGCTACATAATCCCGTGGTATGGCATTGTTGCGGAAAGGTGGCGTGGTTGACACCGCCACTGTGATTAGTGTAGCTATCTTCACTTCAAACGGAACATGTGCCTTGCATGTGGCATAACTGCAACCTCAAATGGTGCGGGCGCTTTTGCCGGTGGCATAACTTAGACCTCAATCAGTACAGGTCCCTTCACGGGTGGTGCTGCTTCAAACTCAAAAGGCACTGACACATCTACCTCAGCATCTCCAGATGGATGAATCTGGACTATGATTGGATTGAGAGTAACTGCTGGCTTCTTTGGGTCATCACCTTTTTTGATCAACCCAATCGACCCCTCGGGGTCCCAATCTTCTTCTAATTCGATCATGTGGATGCCTCCACCCTTATGGTCTGGGAGTGGATTGTTGCGGATGTTGGGAGTGGATTCCTTTGCTACAATGACTTTGTTGTCGATTAAGGACTGTATCTTAAACTTCAAGGAGTGGCATTCATCAATCGTGTGTCCCTTCATGCCGGAGTGGTATGCACAGGACTTGTTTGGGTTAACCCACTAGGAAGGATTCTCAGGGGTTACGGTAGGGATGAGGGTGACATAACCAGCGTCCTTCAGTTTTTTGTACAACTGGTCGATAGGTTCGGCAATAACAGTATATTGTTTAGGAGGTCTGCGATCAAAATTAGGCTGAGGTCTAGGGAGGTTTTTGCGAGCAGGGGGTGACTGATAATGGGATGGTTGAGAGTTATAGGTATGGTAATTAGGAGGAGGTTGGGAATATCTAGGTGAAGTAGGTTGATACGTAGGTGGTGGGGGTGACTGATATGTTGGTGGTGGTGGTTGGTATGAGGGTGAGGGTGCTTGGTAAGTTTGTGGAAATGAAGGTGTTTGGTAGGTTTGATATTTTAGAGGAGATTTGGTTCTTTGTGCAACCATCATGGCTCCCACATCCCTTTTCTTGGACACGCCACCAGACTGTAGGACCTTATTTGTAGCTTGTAAGGCTTCAAAGTTAATGACCATACAACTTTTGTTTCCTTCCTCAATCCTTTCACCCAATTTGATAATATCGGAGAATTTATGGTTCTCGATCACCATCAACCGTTCATAGTATTGTGGACCTTGGGCACAGAAAAAGAACTTATTCATTTGTTCTTTGTCTAAGGCAGGCCTGACCTTAGAAGCTTCAGATCTCTAGCAAGTAGCATATTCACGAAAAGTTTCCGTAGGCTTCTTCTTCAAATTCTGAATGTAGAACACATCTGGTGCATTCTCTGTATTAAACCTGATCCTATCCATGAAGTCAGACGCCATGCTTACCCAATTCGACCATTTCCTGGGGTCTTGGCTGATGTACCAAGGTAGAGCATCTCCTGTCAAGCTCCTCATGAACAACTTTATGTGAATTTTTTCATCTCTCCTTACTCCGACAAGCTAATCACAGTAGGTCCTCAGATGGACCCTCAGATCACCTGTACCATCAAACATTTCAAACTTAAGAGGTTTGTACCCCTCGGGTAGTTCAACATCGGGCTGTATGCAGAGATCTTGGTAGTTCAGCCCCTCAACTCCTTTGCTTCCCTCAACGCCTTGAACCCGGCTAGTTAGCTTCTTAAGTTCCTCAGCCAAATTCCTGATAAGCAGATCCTTTTCACTAGACTCAGGTGTGTATGAGATGGGTTGGGTGGAGTGTGGTATAGTCTCCACGTAGATGGGGTTGTTGTGATGGCCTGGTGCATGGGTGTAGAGGTGGTCGTTTGTGGAATTTTGTGGCTCGGGGATGAGTAATGGAGTATTTCTTGGGGTGTGGCAGGCATTGCATTATGCTGGAAGAGTTTGATTCTTTGGTGGAGTGGTGTGCTGATGAGCTGTGGGATGATTTTGCTGGTTCGGGGTGTTCTGAGAAGGTATGGGTTTTTGGGTGTCGGGGTAGTTGACATCTGGAACAGTGAGTGTGAATGATAGGTTTGCCAAATTTAGAACTTGATCAAGCTCTTCCTGGAACTTCAACAACTTCTGTTCGAGCTGTGACATAGTCTTGTTGTGAACTCGAATACTCTGGCCGTCAACGGCCTCTACCCGTTCAACTGTGTTCTCTTTCCTGATGTTGCCTGAATCTTCCAATTTCTTTTTTCCTTTGCTTTTTCCTTTGGGAGGACTAGGAGGAGGAGAGGTGGAGGGCCCCTGGATCTTGTGAGGTATGAGGATGATGCCAGAGTGCACGAACCAACCTTTGGGGATGGGAATCCTCATTTCATTGACAAATTAGTGACAAATTAATTTGGAGAACTTGAATGCTAAAATGCCTCATTTCATTAATGTAAAAATAGACGAATCCAAAACGACACTAAATAAGAAAGAAATAAAATCACTAATGGCCATTGGCCATATTATATTGATAAAGCAAAAAGAAATCCTATCTACTTGGTCCCAGAAGGACCTTCCCCAAATTCGGCATCCTTGATTTCCTCGAACAGGTTCCCCAGCTTGCGAAGTCCTAGCAGTAGATATGCTCTGGCTAGATGTCCACCTTCGTTCCCCTCAGCCTTTTGACAGTCTTCAACCCTCTTGATGAACTTACCCTCCAGCTCGACTATGCCTCGTTCCAAGTAACCCAGCTTTCTATTGGTACTGACGGCCATGTGTTTCCATTCTTCAATCAACCTCTTGTTGGTTTTGTGTATCTCTCGGTGCTCGTTCTCGCATTCACGGATCCTTTTGCGCAGTTGGTTATACTTGACCTGAGCCTCGACCTTTTCATCTATTATCCTGTGGCCTCGGATGAACCCTGGCCCGCCTAGACCATACCAGTTGTCTTCTAACCACCATGAGTAGAAAGGTGTACAGCCTGCGTGGTACCTGTCTGGTTCGATCGTGTCCTTTTCCATTATGATCTTACAGTGCCACATGTGTTGGGCTTGGCACTTGTGAGGAGTATCATCATCTTGAAAGTCGGCTCGGAAATGGCTCATCTTGTCGACCCTTGGTATGATTTGTTTTCTGCCTGCTTGTCTCATAACCCGGAGAGGGACATAAGGATATGTTCCTCTCAGACCAATTAGTACCAAGAACAGTGCATCCCTGGACCGGACAATAAATTCTTCTGTTGGAAACCACTCAAACATCCATTGGATTTTCTCCTCAGTCAGATTATCGAAGAACTCTACCCATTCTTTGGCATTCTCGGGCTGAAAAAACCTGTCAGGAATATAAGTCATTCTCTTTGGATGATAGAAAGCGATGTGGTCGTCTCATGCCCTTCGCTGAAATTCTTGTCGGTACTGGACCTTTTGGAGATGTTCTAATAGCTAGAGTTGTAGTAATTGGTTGCAGCCTTCGAAGTGCTTAGCTCCTCTTTGGCATTGTTCTAAGGCTCGATAAATGTCTGAGACGATCATAGGAACGATGCTGAAAGTCTGCCCACCAATTCCCTCCATCAAGGTCTTGGTTACCATAGCTAGCCTAGTGTGGATTCTTTCTTTCTTTGTCGGAAATACGATCAATCCCAGGAAGCAAACAATGAAGACGAACACTCTACGGTGAATGTGCCCCAAAGATGTGATGGTGAATTCGTCATGGAAGATACGGTATGATTTACTGTGACTGTATCTTTCATACAAATAATCGAAAGGGATGTACGACTCCTTCAGACACCCTAACTCTGTGTTCTTCTTTAAACCTATCATTTTCAATAAACCTTTGCTTGTTCAGTTTTCAGACATTAACAACCTATGAGTTTCCCAGACCAATCCTGCCATTCCTCCTATTTCATTTAGCAATGGTGTCATTTAAATGTCCCCAAAACGAAAGACGACCCTTTCTCTATCCCAGAACAAAGTGGCAGCCTCTATCATCATGTTGTTAGGTTGGACGTCTAGAAGAGACAGTAGGTTACCCAAGTATTTCTTGACAAGTGTCTTATCACTAGAATGCAGGTCCTCCCACCAGTTCAAAAGCTTTGGGTGGATGTTGGTAGCCATACCGAATTTGGGGACCTCGTGCCTCATATTTCTGCAAGGTAAACATGGTTAGGCCCTTACCCCCGCCAGACATGACTATTTAACATCTATGATTAGCAAACAGGCATTTAGTTATCCAAATAAATGCACAGAACGTGATGATGTCCGTTGGGCTTTGTGAAAACCTGGTGGACTTAGACAAGGCTGTCTTAAAGGCCATTGTGCGGACAACACGTTAGCCTAGCTAGGTTTGACCATGATGCATGCAACAGCATAACGGAGTAAGGTTTCTATGGGGTGTTAGACTGGTACCCTTGAGCGGACAAATCAAGAGGGAAAGGCACGAAACCATCGACTACACCGCTGATCGACTAGTTTTACCGCAAATAAGCCTTTCTGAATTTAGGGGAGATAAAATAGGAAGGGCGCAACCACTCATCAAACGTTGCTATATGTTTTGTTTTGGCACGAGTGGAGTATGACGTTGCGCATGATTAGGCAACAAATAAGCAGTAAATGCATGTAGACATGTATTTGCACGTTATGAAAGTAGTAAATACAACAGTTATAATTTAAAAAGCAATTACAAAGAAAAGAGACAAGAAAACATATCAGTTTTGCTTTTTGAGGAAAAATAAATGCTTGAAAGAAATAGACAATTAATTGCACATAAAGGAAATGGGAACATGTATAAATTCACAAAGTAGTTTGAAAATGGTAAAAGCCTAAAATTCCCAACAGAGTCGCCATGCTGTCGCGCCCCCTTTTTTCCAACTCCTTTCGGATCGGTCAAGGGTTTTTGACATTATTAGGACAACTCGTTTCCTTTTGGGAAAGGGGTATGCAAGATTAGAAGAGTCGCCAACTAACGAGTTAATGTGAGTTAGGGCACCAATTTGGGGTTATTTACAAACCAAATTAGATAACCAGAGACAGGGTAAGGGCTTGAAATTATTCTAAGGAGAAGGTGTTAGGCACCCCTCAGAATCCACAACGGTGGTTCCCGGCGAAACAACTTTGTGAATTTGAGCACGTAACAAATAGGCAATTAATGTTTAAAACAAGTAAAGGGTTTTGAAAGATTCGCAGTCTAAGCACGCATGTGTTACTAAAGTTTTGAAGGTATTTAATATCTAAGTAAGGTTTTTGAAAGAGTTATAATCTAAACATGCATATGGGGATATGGGATGTCCTAGGTTGTTTGTCATATGGATTACATCAGTACAATACCCGGTATATCACTCCTCAAAGAGGGGATACACGGGGTATTAGCGCACCGGTCATCATATCCATATCTACCCTTCCCACCCCGTAAAGGTAATTAAAGCGAGTGTTGGTCAACGACCTCTATTGCGTGATGTTACCCGTCCTTTCCTAATAGTCCTTAAAGAGTTTAGGACCTCTACCTATAAGGGAAGTTCTAGGCAGACCCTTAGGTTTAAAGGAAAAATGCTTACGTGACAGACAAAAGCATATAGGACTGCATTTAATGGGAACGCAGAAAAGTAGATAAAAGGCTCAAATTTACCTCCACAAGTAATGCAAATATACAGCACGACTCAAACACAGTTAAGGGCAGTATTTAGATTCAGAATCCTAAGACATGGTGTCTAGGTGAGTCCAGAATATAAACAGATATGCATGCTTGTTTTTATAACTCAGAAAGGCTCTAATCAGTTTGCCTACTTATTTAAAAAACCTGTTGAGTCTTAAGCAGCATATACAGAGAGGTAGATTTCCAATTTTAAACAGATTAATCACCTAAGTCTTGCCTAGGTGTGAAACAGTATACCAGTTACCAGAATTACTTAGAGAGAGACTTTTTGGAATTGTATTACCTAAACATGTTGTTCTAGGGGTTCAGAACTCAGAATTATAACCAATTGACGCGAGAATTGAGTGAAGTTGTTTTTATTCCTTTTCATGCATCAGTAGTTAAACTAGGTGTATTTAAGAGAGTAAGATGCAATCCTAAGGACATGGTATCTAATGCACAGAGATGCAGAATGATGTATATGCAGAACCTAAGCAGGATTTTCTAGATGCTCAAATATTACAGCGTTTAGACATGATTTCAGAAGATGTACAGGTGACATGTTGGTTAATATTGTTTAGCCTAAAACAAGAGTTCTAAGTGTGTATAGCATCGTAGAACATTATTGTAAACTACTGGTTATTAGCACATTTTCCAGCATAAGATTTTCTAAATGAGGTGACAGTAGATGAACATGCTGAAACAGTAAACATAAGACCTACGAAAAATGATTTCTAATGCGTGATCTTGAGCATATGAGTCCTAAACATGATTTCTATTGCGTAAATAGGGAAATATAAACCTAATAGCATGATTTCTACCCCCTTAAACATCTATAGCATGCATAGTTACCCTTTCCCTTGTCACTATCCATCCTCAAGAGTTGTTTACAATAATTATTACAGACCATTTGCATAAGTTACATAACTGAAATAAGAAAAGAAGAAGTTACGCTATAGGGAGCCTACTGATAGGCCCAAAGTCTCCAAAATTTCCCAATGCCATTGGTGTTCACAGCCTTTCACATAATCCAAGTGTGTCAGAGTTCCCTAAGGACCTCAAGGGATCCCGGGCAGTGCTCACACCCAGATTTTCATAACCATACTGAGTAAGTGCAGTGTGGAAGGGCCAGCTCTAATGTGTGAAAGTTCAAAGGGATCTCATAGGGATCCCAAAGCAGTCACACATTAGAGGGGCATAACCTAGACTTCTAAGAGTATAGTGAAAGTGCTTGACATAGTTTTGATAGGGTTGAGTTGAAAAACAATTTATGAAGAACAGCTTGTTTGAAATAAGTGTTGGAAAAACAACAACAGATTTTATTTAAGAGACAAATAGCTTGAGAAAGAAAGGACAAAAACTCAAAACCAAACATAGAGCAAGAACAGAATCATTTCGACAAACACAAACAGGGAAGAAGAGAGTTGGTGACGAATAAGACACACATAAGAATGGGTACACATAGGCAGATTTGCACACAAGTTACACTCAAAGAAGTCCTAACAGGTTTACCCAGAACATAACAACCATAGAAATAGTCTCTCCATAAAGATGTTCACGCCAGAAACTAACAGAATCAGATTGAGGGGTGCTAAGGAGGTAACATGCTGTGTTTAAGGGGGGAGGGGTACATGAATCATATTAACTAAGGCATAAAGTATACATGCTAATTACAGGGCAAACAACAGAACCACAAGTAAAAGCACAGTAGGAATAAGATAATTGCAATACCTAAAGAAACATGTTGTTTTTGAGGCTTTAAGCTAAACTGAGAACATACCAGTTAAAGGAGAATAAGCACAAAGTGAAGAGAAATAGAGTATAATACTCAGTCTTGGCTTGCAGCCGACAGAGAGTAGCAAATAACCATAAAGAAGAGCAAGAGAGAGTATGTGTGTGTGTGAGAGAGAGTTCAGAACAGTATTTATTCGTGTCCTATGCTAATGAGAGAATATAAGTACTTATAGTTTTGTAAATAAGCAGAGAATATGGTAATAGGTAAAAGTTTAGCATGAAAACAGAAATAATCACAATTAGAATCCAATCAATGCAAGTACTCCCTTTAATTAGGGAGTGACAGTTCAAACGGATACCACAGTGGTAAACAAGGAAAGAAAACTAATTGAAAGACTGATTTCACCATATAGAGGGTAGTAACAGTACATGTCATGCAACTAGGACTAAGTACAGAATATATTAATTAAGAAAGGTATATAGGAAATAATTGACAGCATATTTATACATGAAAATAAGGCAAAATATAATATAATTCTGGAAATCAGTAAGAGCTTCCTTTACTTAAGGAGTTGACACTCAAATGGTAATACGCATGTACTAAATAAAGAAGGAAATCATGTAAGGCCGGGTATATTAATTAAGAAAGGTATATAGGAAATAATTGACAGCATATTTATACATGAAAATAAGGCAAAATATAATATAATTGTGGAAATCAGTAAGAGCTTCCTTTACTTAAGGAGTTGACACTCAAATGGTAATACGCATGTACTAAATAAAGAAGGAAATCATGTAAGGCCGGGTATAACACATAAGGAAATAGTTCCAGCATAGTACAAGTACACAACATGTGATAGAGACTAGGTTCAACAGATGCTAATTAAGGAATAATTAAGCAATCAATTTGACAGCATAATCAACCATAAAATAAGGAAAAAGAATATTTTGGAGGTTGAAATCAGTAGGGAATAGAGGATATCAATCACATGGAATCAGTAAATATTAACTAAAGGAAAGTACCACAAATGAACGGAAAATATAGGCAGGGAGAAGCAAGAAATCAGAAACCCTAGGTAAAGTAAAAATCACACAAAATCGGGGATTCAAAATAGAACATAGTACATATCGAAGCGAGATAAACACATCATATACAAGAATCTGAGACCCTAATAAGGCAAATAGGGTAAAAATCACAAAAAGCAAAGAACATTCATGAGAAACAAGCACACATACAGATTGAACAAACATATTATCAAAGAAAGACCCAGAACCCATGATTAAGACCAAGGGACTTAGAGGTTTAACATAATAAATCAGACAAAGGAAAAACATAGGTAAATCGTTTAAACATAGTAGAAAACACTTAAATCAAAAGAAGAATAATTTTTTGAAAAGGGGTTAAGAAAACCTAGTTTAGAAAAAAGTGAAGAATCGTTTAGAAACAGGAAGCTTTTTTGAAGAAAATATGTAGAAACCTCATAATATACACAAATATGTTACAAATCTAAAGAAATCAGAGGGTTCGAAGTTAGGGTTTCCAAAAGTACCTAGGAAAGAGGAAGTAAACTCAAAGATATTATCGGTCTTTAGCCGGAAAGTGGTAGATCTTACTCGAATGACCATAGATGGCCGGAAAAATGGCATGAGATCGGAGAGATGAGTTGAACCGCCTCTGGTTCACTTGAGAGCCTCAAATGATGACACACATGCAAGGNGGGGGAGAAGGGAGAGAGAGGGGGAACGGAGGGGGGGGGGGGGGGGGGGGTAGTCTTTAGGTCTTAATTTTGGTAAGGGGGAATCTGGACCGTTGATTAGAATTAATCAATGGTTCAGATTGAGTGAGGGATTGGGCCGAGTAGGATTTAGGTCTGGGCTTGGGGTATTGAGTCGATTTAAATGGGTAAGGGGGTCCGGTTTAATTGAGGCTAGGATTTAAATAAAAGTGGCTAACTATTAAATACCCAATTAAAAATAGATAAATAATTTATAAAATAGTTAATAATTTTAAAAAATGAAATTGATGCTTAGTAAATTAGATTAAAATGATTAATTAGTATTTAAAATATAAAATGGCTAATTATTGGGTAAAATAGCATAAAACATATGATTAGCAAAGCGTGCTAGTTTGACTAATTGTGAAATAATTTAAAATAATACATTAAGCCAAAAAATAGTTTTGAAATAATTTGTAATGCAATTTTTTAATTAAATATTAGAGATAAAATACTGGATAAATTAAAATAAATTAATAAAAATATGGGAAAATTATAAAAAAATACAAATTGTCATGAAAAAAAATTGATTTTGAAGGTATATATACAAATTAGAAATAATTTGAGAAACAATTAGGTATCAACACGTACAATGCCCACGATCAAAGGACCGTTTAAAGGAAATACACTGCTTTCGCATCAAAGTTAGGGAATTATGACGGCATTGGGGTATCTCATCCAAATGCACTTCAGTCATTCTACATCCCTACAATGGTGCCACACGAAGGAAGGACACATCAACCGACTGTTGGAATTTACAAGAGTTTCATGACAAACATATGTAGATTGGCCCGACCACAATAAGGAAGAGGAAAGCCTCGTATCCAAATAACAACAGCAGCATCTAAAGGACAGCAGCATCTAAACAACAACAACATCTAAAGATGACAACTTGCCAGATGTAACACTTGAGAAAACTTACTACACTGGTTTAAAAACAGCTTGTCCCAGAAGAGGCGGAGACAATAACATTTCCCCTCTAGATTTCACATCACCAGTCAGAATACAACTCCAAACATGAGGAAACAACAACAGACATTGAGTGTTACAGGTGCTAGACAAAATATCACGCGGACTATAGGTTTGAAGTTCTAGCACATGAGGAGGATGCTGGTATCAATTCATCATCTTTATAAGATGCTAACATGAAGAAACAATTGGTACCATGTACCAGCAGTGGAAAGGAATAATGAGGCAGTGAAGTTTTGGCTAAGCGAGTTGATGTTCGATAAGATTCCACTGTTCAAGTTTTTTTCCCTTGTAATTTCTGCATTTGCCGTCGCTTTGACTATTTTGGCTGATCACAATGACTCTTCACTTTAGTAAGTCTAGGTCTTGCAGTTGTCTATACTCTTAATATCCAGGTCTATAATATTCAAAAAATATAATAGGAACCTTACAAATTGCAAAGGTTAGAATGTTTCAAGTACTATCAAATTTTCAAAAAATGATACGTAGGATTTCTCAAATTAGTGTTGGATAATACTATCTTATTAGAAACTTAGTTAGACCATTTACCAATATACTTGGTCTAGTTTCTAGTTAAATTCTCATGCATTAGTCAAGATGAATATGGATCACTCAAAACAACCACAAAGTTATGCTCCACCTCCACGTTGTGCCTCAAAGGTATTAATGGGCCACCAAGCACTTAGCTCCAGCACTCCAAGGCTGCATATTTCTAGTCTAGAAGTGGAGAATATCATAAAAGATACACATATTGCCATAATAAATGCAAGAAGCATCCAAGGGAACACATATGTGATATGATCATATAAGAGAACATGAAGCGCTAGGATCACGGGGTCAGGTTCTTGTCACGACCCAAATTCCCAATCTTAGTGATCGTGATGGCGCCTAACACCACACTCGCTAGGCAAGCCAATGTTAGAACTTAATTTATTTCCTTAATTAATTACTTCAGCACAAATAATTTAATTAAATGAACTTAATCAAATTAATTCCCAACAACCACTAAAATAAAATAGTAAAACTGACCAACTAAATGAAACTAACCACGATAATATTTATAATAACAACTCTAGAACTACCCCAGTGTCTGGTGTCACAATCCACAAACAACTAAGGAATACTACAAATAATGTCTGAAAGAAATAGTGTATCTGTTCTGAATGATATAAAACAGTGTATGTAAATATAGGAGAAGACTCTCGGATATCTGCGAACGTCGGCAGATGTACCTCGTGTCTCCAAACAAAATCAGGTAGTCGTCCTAGAATCCTCTACTGCTGAATGGTACCTGGATCTGTGCAAAAAGAGCACAGAGTGTAGTATCAGTACAACCGACACCATGTACTGAGTAAGTGCCGAGCCTAATCTCGGCGAAGTAGTGACGAGGCTAAGTCGGGCTTCGACATATAATCTTTAACTACGATAAATAATGAGCAAGAAAGAAATCTAAATAAATAGATAATTAAGTGTTGCAACCAAATAAAGTAAAGTAACTCAGCTATAACCAATTCTCAAATATCTCTTCAGAGTTCCAAACTTTAACTTTGAATAACAATAGTACTAAAATATTTAAAGAGTAGTAAAATAAATATTTTAGCTTTTCAAAACTTTGATTCTCTTCATCTTGAAAAAAAAATCAGTAAAATATAATGTAAATATCCTCCCTTATCACTGTCACATATTTATATTTTCCCTGTCCCCCCTTATCGCATTCATATATATATTCATTTCTNGTAAACACCGTAACACTGTCAATCCAGCTCAGTCTTTATATACTATAATAAACTCAAGAGAACATCCAACATTTTAACACACTTGCAACAACAATTGGGAGTAACTCAATGAAACCCGATAACCACGTGAACCTCAACAATTACGAAACAGTTAGACGGCCTTCCTCATAACTTCCTCAATATTATCAAGACGAGACCAACATGAACGTGAATATATATATATATATATATAATTCGTAAAAATAATGTCAAACCTCTCAACCGTTATACATCTCAAGAGGAAACCGGCTCAAACAACCAATACTCTTTCCAAATAATCACAACAATTTCTAACACAGATCAACAAGGCCAAATAGCCATCGAAGCCATAATAAACATATAGCAATTATGATAATGATCAAATAAGTGGGGAACAGGAAAGAGGATCATGTTTAACAACCCATTTGGGTGGTGCATAGATACTCGTCACCACACCTATACACCACACCCATGCAATTCACGTAGCAAACAAGTGGGGAGTCCTATTCCCTCAAGCTAAAGTTAGGCCAAACACTTACCTCAATTCCGCAGGCCAGTAAATGCTCAACTATTGCTTTCCTTTTGAATTCACCTCTAACTTGCTCGAATCTAATCAAAATTAACTTAATATCATTAACTAATTTTAAAGGAACTAACTTTATTGAAAAATATAATTTTTCCTAAGTTTTCTCAAAAAAGTGAAAACCCGACCCCGGGCCTGCTTGGTCTAAACTCGGGGTTCGAACCAAATTACGTTTACCCATTCACCCACGAACCCAAATATGCTATTAGTTTTGAAATCCGACCTTAATTTGATATAAACATTTGATTTTTACAAAACTCCCTAATTCTACCCAAATCCTAAATTTTTACCATAAAAATTCTTTGTTTTTGCTTTACAAGTGATACAAAATAGTAAGGAATTGAAAGAACAAGGTTTGGAATTGATTACCTATGAATTGGGGATGAAGATTTCTAAGAAAAACTCGTTTTTAGGGCTGGAACTTCGAAAAATTGGGGAAGAAAGTGTTATGTCCGTTCTTTAACAGGTATTTATAATAGCTGGGCTAGGCAACTGTGCGATCGCGGATAGAGAGGTACGATCGCACAGGGTAAGCGAAACTTAAAGTTGTGCGATCGCGGGAGAAAGAGTGCAATCGCACAGGGTAAGGAAAAATTGAAGTTGTGCTAGCGGAAGAAAGAGTGCAATCGCACAGGGTAAAGAAAAATTAAGGTTGTGCTATCGCGGAAGAAAGAGAGCAATCACACAGGGTAAGGAAAAATTAAGGTTGTGCTATCGCGGAAAAAAGAGTGCAATCGCACAGTACAATTTTGGGGACCCTGAGCTTGCACTGTGCGATTGCAGACAAAGCCATGCGATCGCATAGGGTTCCAAACAAGCCTTCTACATTTTACTATGTGCAATCACGGACTTTCCTATGCGATCGCACAAAATAAATACCTGGGCACCAGAAAAATAAAACCAGCAGTTCATTTAAGTGCAAAAACATCTCTTGGCCTACCCGAAACTCACCCAAGTCCTCGGGGCTCCAAACAAATCATGCACGCAAGTCTAAAAACATCATACGGACTTGCTCGTGCGATAAAATCATGAAAATAACATGTAAATTTATGAATTAAACCTCAAACCTCATCATTTTCAACAAAAAACTCTTAAAGTTCATAATTTCTCAACTGGATGTTCGAATCACGTCAAACGAACTCCGTTTTTCACCAAATTTCGCAGTTAACCTCTAAATATCACAACAAAGTTTTACCGGGCTCCGGAACCAAAATACGGACCCGATACCAATGAGTTTTAGCATTATTTCTTTTTTTTAATTCATAAACATTTCAGCAAAATAATTTCTTTCAAAAATTGATTTCTAAGGCTTGGGACCTCAGAATTTATTTTCGGGCATACGCCCGAGTCTCATATTTTACTGCGGACCTCCCGGGATCGTCGGAACACGGATCCGGGTCCGTTTACTAAAAATGTTGACCAAAGTCAACTTTTATCAAATTTAAATTCTAAAAATCCCTATTTTCAAATAAAAGCTTTCCGGTTTCACGCTCGGACTGTGCACGCAAATTGAGATATTTAATTCTAGTATTTTTATGGATTTTAAGCATGGAACGGAGTCTAATTTTTATAGAACGATCCCTTGGGTCATCACAGTTCTTTTAGGGATTGATACATTTGTAAATTGATTCATCGACTTATAACCTAGTGATGAATAAATGTAATTCATTAACTCTGTTATAATACAAATAATGAATACAGTAGCATATACTATAACATGCTATATATGTAGTTAAAGTAGCACTAAGTGTGTGTGTTATATATACACACACACACTAACATATACTATAACAAGTTATATATACGTTATAGTATTACAGTGAAGTGTGTGTGTGTGTGTGTTTATTGTCACGACCCGAATTTACCATCTGAACGGTCTCGTGACGGCACCTAGTCTCTACGACTAGGTAAGCCTAAAACTTGCGTAAAAATAAGTGCAATAAAATAATTTAAATAGAAAAGAAGGAGAAACATATGACTCAGCCGCTCGGCATATACAACTTTGCTTCCCAAAACCCGAAATGTCACTACAGTCACAAGCTCTGTACTATATGTAGCTCTATACAAAGAAGTAGGAGAAATACATAAGTCATCTAATCCTATACTAGAGTAAAAGGGGACTCGTGGGATTCTGCGGACACGACAAAATTACCTCGCGGTCTCCTGGCAGCTACGAGTGATACTCCTAGCCACAATACGGTGTGCTGGTACCTGGATCTGCACATGGAAGACATATGCATGAAAGGGCATGAGTATTCCACAATCGGTACCTAGTAAGTGCCAAACCTAACCCCAGTCAAGTAGTGACGAGGTCAGGTTGAGGCTCTACTGGATGTTTATAGTTAAAAATGTTAAAAATCCAAGCAGAGAGATATAATAAATTAAGGCAAGACAGTAGAAACGGTACGCTGAAAGAAATAGTAAAAGGGAGCCCTCGACTCAGCACAACATGTATTACAATAGCAAATATGCAATGCGGTATAGGGGGAAAGCTCCCGGAATCTAGTCCGTAGTCCCAATTTAAATATGCTATGCAGTACAAGGGAAAAGCTTCCGGAATCTCGTCCGTAGTCCTAATTTAAATATGCAATGCAGTACATGGGGAAAGCTCCCGGAATCTCGTCCGTAGTCCCAATTTAAATATGCTATGCAGTACAAGGGAAAAGCTTCCGGAATCTCGTCCGTAGTCCTAATTTAAATATGCAATGCAGTACATGGGGAAAGCTCCCGGAATCTCGTCCGTAGTCCCAATTTAAATATGCAATGCGAAAGAATACTGGATGTAGTTTAACTAACAGTTCAGGGAAAAATAGCAGGTAAAGAATACCGATAAAACTACCTAAACATGGTGCACACAGTGAAAATTCGAGGAGAATTCAAGTAAACAGGTAGGCATGCTTTTCTTAAGCTAAACTACTCAGTTAGTACAAGAAATAGTGATATAGGAATAAGAAAATGATTTATGTCATGGAAGGAACAATGAAAATTTAGCAACAATGACCCGTGTATGCACTCGTCACCTCACGTACACGGAGTCCACATAACAAAAACAGTATAACAACGCCTAAGGAAAAGTCCCCAACACAGAGTTAGGCAAGCCTCTTACCTCGACTGCGCTAATCAACTCAATACCACGCTCTTGACCTGAGAATCCGGCTCCGAATGGCCCAAATCTAATAAATTTGATTGCATAATGTCAATATCACTTTGAGGAATCAAAATATCTAATTAGTTCGAAGTTAATACGCGAAATTAGGAAATTTTCCCAAAAGGTCCCCCGGGCCCACGTCTCGAAGACGGATAAAAAGTACAAATTCTGAACACCCATCCACTCACGAACTCACTCGAGCAAAAATCATCAAAACCCAACGTCAAATTATCCCTAAATCCTCCGATTTCTACTTGGGGAAGTTTCATCCCAATTTCATGATTTTTCACCCAAATTCATTGATTAGATTGAGGAATTTGATAGAGATTAATGATATACAAGTGAATTAAGGTTAGAAAATGTTACCTATGATTCTCCTCTCCGAATCCCACTGAAAATCGCCAAAACCCGAGCTCTAAATCGTTTAAGGAATTATGAATTTCAAATCCTCGGATTTTTGTGTAAACGGCCCAGGGATTCTGCACCTGCGACTCTATGACCGCACCTACGGTGCCGCACCTGCGGAATTTCCATCGCAGGTGCAGAAACTCATTAAATGCTCTGGGATCGCACCTGCGGTTGCTGGATCGCAGATGCAGTTCCGCACCTAGGGGCTATCCAGCCCAGGATAAATCCGCACCTACGTGCTCTCCTTCGCACCAGCGTGTCCGCACCTACGTAAAAGCCATCGCAGGTGCGAGACACCAGAACCAGCAATGGTTCAGTTGTTCTCTAAGTTCCAAAATCACCCCTTGGGCATCCGAAACAACAGCGAGGCTCCCGGGACCCCAACCAAACTTACCAACCAGTCCTAATACTTCATTCAAACTTAGTCGAGCCTTGAAAAGACATCCCATAACATCAAAATCATCAGTTATGCATAGATTCAAGCCTAAGTACTTATGAAATTTTCCAATTTCACAACTGATGCCGAAACACGTCAAAACTCATCTGAATGACCTCAAATTGTACAGACAGGTCAAAAATGATACTACGGACCTGCTGTCACTTTCGGAATTCCATTTCGAGCCCGATATCAAATTTTCACCTATCGGTCGAAATCGCCGAAATTCTTACTTTCGCAAATTCAAGCCTAAATCTATTACGGACCTCGAAAACACATTCCGAATGCGCTCCTTACCCCAAAATCACTCAACAGAGCTAACGGAGTCGACGAAATTCTATTTCGGATCTGTCTTCACACAGTTCCAACTACAGACCAATTTCTAAAGCTTAAACTCACATATAAGGACTATGTGTCCAAAAACAATATTCACCGACTGGATCGTTACATATATATATATAAGAACATGAAGCGCTAGGATCACATGGTCGGGTTCGTTTAGGGATCGATACGCTTGTAAATTGATTCATAGACTTATAACCTACTCAGATGCATCGTTGAATATTAAAAAGAAAACGTCTCGACTTATATCAATTAATTTGTTATAATTTATTCATCGACTTATAACCTAGTGATGAATGAATGTAATTCATTAACTCTGTTATAATACAAATAATGAATACAGTAGCATGTACTATAACATACTATATATGTAGTTAAAGTAGCACCAAGTGTGTGTGTTTTATATATACACACACTAACGTATACTATAACAAGTTGTATATACGTTATAGTATTACAGTGAAGTGTTTGTCTGTGTGTGTGTGTGTGTCTATATATATATATATATATATATATATATATATATAAGAACATGAAGCGCTAGGAACACAGGGTCAGGTTCTTTTAGGGATTGATAAACTTGCAAATTGATTCATCGACTTATAAACTACTCAGATGCATCGTTGAATATTAAAAATAAAACATCTCGACTTATATCAATTAAGATTATATTGGTTTATCAATTCATTAATTATTCGTACGTAGTAATATATAATATTGATCATCAATTACAATATAGTTTATGTGTGTGTATGAAATTACTCATATACTTAAATATAACTTAAAACTTTTCTTTACATAGATGCTATTATAATTTTTTAAAAGTAATTACCTAGTTATTTTTTTTAATAGATTATGCTTATAGTTTATAATTATTTATAATAATTGTAGTTAAATAAAATAAATATTTATA
>ML265968.1:6879-24577 GCA_005239495.1 Nicotiana undulata | reverse complement strand
TAAAGTTTGAATTTTAGTGCGATTCAAGATTTCGGCGTTGTTTGATGTGATTTGAGGCCTCGAGAAAGTTCGTATCATGTTTTGGGACATGTTGGTATAAGTGGTTAAGGTCCCGAGGGTCTCAGGTGGATTTCAGAAGGTTACCAGAATGAATGTCGGTTAAAAGAAAGAAGAAAAAACTGCAGAAAATTTCTGGTGCATTTTTTTGGACAACAAATTGTGCGTCGAAGAGCTAACTTTGGAAGCATATATATAATAATCTATAAGGAATCTGAAAATTTGAAAAACATCAAAGTTGTAGATCTTGAAGTCCAATTTTCAGAACATTAAACCATTTGTCATTTAGAGTTTTGTGCAAAAGGTTATGACCGATTGAAGATGGCTGGTGGGGCAGTTTCGCCAGAATTTTCTGATGCGTGGAGCCGACTTTAGAAGCTCATATCTAGGAATATATAAAGATTTGTATGGTGTAAAACCTATCAAATTAAAGATCTTCGAGTCTAGTTTCTATATCTTCAAACCTTTTGTTTTTTTGGATATTTCTACAAGAAGTTATGGGTGTTTTAATAGAAGGTATTCAACAAGGGAATTTTAACACAAGTGCAAGGTACAACTCGATGAAGCAGTGGCAGATTCTTTAAACACGAATTTTGGCCATTTCTTTCATTTCTTTCATTTGCCTTGGATGATTTTGGAGAGCATTTCAAGTGGGGTTTCATCAAGCATCAAAGGTAAGTTGTTTCTACTTATTTCCAAGTTAAATACAAGATTTATTACATAGATTTGATATGAGAAATTGGGAAAAATGTGGGGAAATTGCAAGGAAACCTGGAATTGATAAAATTTGATTTTAGCCATGAATTTGAGCATGAAAATTGTAAAAAATTGTATATTTCAGTTAGTAAAGTTATGGGTAGAATTTATCTTCGAGAAATTTGGAATCCGGGCACGTGGGCCTGAGGGCATTTTGGTCAATTCCTTGAGCGGAGTTGGGAAATTATATAATCTGAATTTTTAGTAAATATTAGAGTATATTTTCATTGGTTTGTCGTTGTTTGGTTAGTTTGGGGGCGTTGTGCATCCATTGGAGTCGTCGGAAGGGCTTAGAAGCCGGTTATGGAACTTCGGAGCGAGGTGAGTCTCGTTTCCAACCTCGTAAGGGGGAAATGACCCCATAGGTTCCTTATTTGTTATGTATACATGTTGTGGGGGGCCACGTACGTACCAAGTGACGAGAGTCCGTACGTGGCGACTATATTGCTATGTCGGGTAGCTTTAGGACTCACGAGCATGCCTCTATGTGCCTTATTTGTACCTTGTATGTATTGTAAGTTGTGACTGTTTTTGAGATGACATGGAAAGGTAAAATATTATGATTTCAATCCCAGTTGGCTACACTGGTATTGGCATGGTCCTGTTGGGTTCACTGTTGAGTCAGTACACATATAAACCTATATATGAATATGCACTTGTTATCGAGTCAGCACACGAGTCGCAGGCATGATGCGCGATCGTGGGTAGATTATCATTATCGAGTCAGCACACGAGTCACAGACTGGATACGTGATCGTGGGTCAGCTTATATATTATTATTATCGAGTCAGCACACGAGTCACAGGCATGATGCGCGATCGTGGGTAGCTTATCATTATCGAGTTAGCACACGAGTCGTAGGCATGATGCACGATCGTGGGTAGATTATCATTATCGAGTCAGCACACGAGTCGCAGACTGGATGCGCATACGTGGGCCAGCTTATATATTATTATTATCGAGTCAACACACGAGTCGCAGGCATGATGCGCGATCGTGGGTAGCTTATCATTATCGAGTCAGCACATGAGTCGCAGACTCGATGCGCGATCGTGGGTCAGCTTATTACTATTGAGTCAACACGCGAGTCGCAGGTATGATTCGCGATCGTGGGTTAGCTTATGACCTCAATCCTTATGACCACCCTTATGTCTCTGGTCGGTTGTCTTGTTCTGGTATTGTATTATCACTTGAGTCTGAGTCACTTATAGTGGGATTGACAGGTATTGTGTAAACGGAGGATTTGGCACTTGCAGTTCATTTTCAGTTGTTACTTGGATTACATTATTTGCTTATGTACTTGTTGATTTCTGCCTCACATGCCTACTACTTTAGCCATATCTCTTTTTATATTATATTACTGGACCTTAGCGAGTATCTAGTCGACCTCTTGTCACTACTCCTTCGAGTTTAGACGGGATACTCACTGGATACATATATGTATATGTACTCAACTACACTTTCTGTGCATTTTGTTGCACAGGTACCTTTATAATACAGTGATCGATTTGGGGACTTATACGGGCTGCATTCATCTAGAGGCATTCCACAGCTGCTGGAGTCTCCCTTCTTTGTACTTACATTTTATATTTATTGCCTTTGTCCAATTTGTTTTTCGTACAAGCGTTGTGTAATTGTATAAATTCTTAGAAATTGCTCATGGGGAGGTGATGGGATTTATCTTATTATACTAAAACGATTTCCTGTTGTGTTTAATTTACGAAAATTTATTTATTTAATAATGAAAATGCAAGAAGAGGCTTCGATTCTAAAATGTTAAACAAGAAAGTGTTCCAACTGATTAAGGGGTCGGATCTCCTGACAGTGGTGTCCGACGCCATCACAACCCATAGGTTTTGGGTCGTGACAAATGCCCCATAACATTCCTCTCAACTTGCCTTCTTTGCACCGGAGGAAATGTCCATAATGAATCCCGTATACACAAGATGGTATATCACGACCCAAATCCTAATTCAAGTCGCGATGGCGCATAACAGCGGGGTTAGGCAAGCCGATATAACTTTTACTAAGTGATACCCTTCCCATTCGGTCAAACAAATCAATAATTACCAGTCTAAAACAACTAACATGATACTAGCCTTGAGTGAAGATAAAATCATAGTAAATACAAAGCCGAAATAAAACATATACATAGATACAAAACCCAAAACCCAAAAATATATATACTGTGTGTGTGCCAAGAACTAGTGTCACGAGTGTCACGGGCAACTACTGAATATACAATGACTACAATATATACAGGGTCTCAGTCTGAATGAAATAGACAGAGAGTATAAAAAAAGGAACTCCAGGGTGCTTCTAGGAAGTCGCCCGGAAAGCGGCTCACCGTGAAGTATGACCACACTATCAATATCTAACACCGGCCTGAAAATTAGATGGACCAGCCTCCGGACATGTACAGTCAAGTACAGAAAAGGAAAGAAAGTGCAGCATGAGTACATATATATAAATATGTACCCAGTGAGTATCCCGTCTAAACTCGAAGAAGTAGTGACGAGAGGTCGACTAGATACTCACTAAGGTCCAGCAACATAATATAGAACAAGATAAGCCTAAAGCAATAGGCATACGAAATAGTAAACAACTAGTATATGAACACATAATGTAACACAAGTAAGAACACCAAGTACCAGTTCCTCTTATCCAACAATACCTTGCCAATACTGTCATATGTGATCCAAACTCAAGTGTACATATACCGACACGGACAAGACAACCGGCCGGAGTCATAAGGTAGGTACTAAGGACTGAGGTCATAAGCTCCCCACGATCGCGAATCATACCTGCGACTCGTGTGCTAACTCGATAGTAAAAGCTCCCTACGATCGCGCATCATGCTTGCGACTCGTGTGCTGACTCGATAGTAATAAGCTCCCCACGATCGCGAATCATACCTGCGACTCGTGTGCTAACTCGATAGTAAAAGCTCCCTACGATCGCGCATCATGCTTGCGACTCGTGTGCTGACTCGATAGTAATAAGCTCCCCACGATCGCGTATCAAGCCTGCGACTTGTGTGGTGACTCGATAGTAATAAGCTCCCCACGATCGCGCATCATGCCTGCGACTCGTGTGCTGACTCGATAGTAATAGAATTCACATGTAGGTACCTACGGGTACCGACTCGACCGTGAACTCAACATGATTGTGTCAATATCATGTCACTGATAGCCAAATAGGATTTACATCATCATATTTTTACCTCTCCCATGTCATTTCAACAGTAAACACAATTTATAATACATATAATGGTTCAAATGAGACACAAAATGGCATGCTTGTGGGTCCTACGGCTACTCGACATAGCAATATAGTCGCCACGTATGGAATATCATCACTTGGTACGTACGCAGCCCCCTCAACATGTGTACATAGCAAACAAGGAGCCTACGGGGACATTTCCCCCTTATAAGTTTGGAAAGGAGACTCACCTCGTGACGATATCACCCCTCGGATCAAGGATGCGCCCGAATCTCCGAAATTCACCCTCGACGACTCGCAACTAACCAAACATGGTATAATTGAATTAATTTAGGTTCCAAGAAGAAGAATTAACAAGAAATCCTAAAATTAAGCATTCTTGACCATTTCCGGAATTTCGACCCCGGGCCCACACGTTTGGATTTCGAAAATTCTTGAAGGAATCACCTACCCGAAGTCTAAGGATCGAAGTTATGTGATTTATACAAGGATTCATAGCCTCAAATGAATAATTCACCAATTTATTCAAAGCCCTAGAATTTCTATCCAAATTTTATGATTTTTGATTCTTTAGGAATTAAACCCGTTGAATTCTATGCATAATAGTGAAAAATAGAAGAGAATTACTTACCTCTACAGTGGGTGGTCGTGGGAGGTGTTGCTCAAACTTGGATGCTCTCTAATGGAGGTTGATGGTGGATAAAAATGAAGAAAACCCGTATTTTGGGACATTTAAAAGGGGCTGGCAGTAGTGATTTCCGCACCTGCGACCTTGGGACCGCAGGTGCGGTCTTGCACCTGCGAGAATATCATCGCCCCTGCGGAAAAGGGCCTGGGACCTGTGAAGAAGGAGTCCGCACCAGAGGTCCCGCTCCTGTGGAAGAAGAGCCACGCTTGCGGTGGGGGTCTCACCTGCGAAGGCTGGACCGCAGGTGCGGACTCGCACATGCGACTGAGAGACCGCAGGTGCGGTCACACCAGAAGTAGCTGCACCAGCAATGGTTTTTGCTGGTTTTTGGCCTCGTGCGGGGTCAGAGAGGCTCCTGGGCCCACCCGAGCCCCCGTCAAAACATACCAACAGGTCCCAAATCATTATACGGACTTGCTCGAGCCTACGGAACACTCATAACATCGCTAAAACTCAAAATCACCCTCCAAAACCCCTGAAATCATAACTTAATAACTTTGAAATTTCTAGAATTCATTTCATTGCGCCGAACGGGTCTATACTACTCGGAATGACCTCAAATTTTGCAGACAAGTCATAAATGACTATACGGAACTATTCCCGGTACCGTAGTTCCGTTCGGACCTTGATAGCATAAAGTTCCGTTTCAAGCCAAATTCCACACTTAAGGAAATTCTGATTTCCATTTTGGGCACCGAAATGCTCTTGGGTTGTCAGAAACCCGAGCCGAACATATGCCCAAGTCCAAAATCATCATACGGAGCTGCCAGAACTCGATTCCGAGGCCATTTGCTCAAAATGTTAACCAAAGTCAAACTTGGAAAAATAGGCCAACCTTAAGGAACCAAGTGTTCCTAAACCACTC
Organism: Nicotiana undulata; assembly: GCA_005239495.1. Taxonomy (NCBI): domain Eukaryota; kingdom Viridiplantae; phylum Streptophyta; class Magnoliopsida; order Solanales; family Solanaceae; genus Nicotiana; species Nicotiana undulata. Next base: position 18,989 of record ML265968.1, on the reverse strand, counting down.
AAATCATTTCCAAATCCCGAACCACCCGCTCCCGCAAGTCATAAAGCATGAGTAGCCGCGAAGGTTTCATTTAAGGTAACGAGGTCGTAATACGCAAAACAAACGGCTGGGTCGTCACATTCTCCCCCTCTTAAACAAACGTTCGTCCTCGAACGGGTTTAGAATTGTACCTGAAGTGCTGAAAAGCTGCGGAAATCTTCTCCGCATGTCCTCCTCGGACTCCCAAGTCATCTCCTCGGCTGGCTGGCCCCTCCACTGAACCTTAACAGCAGAAACTGTCTTGGACCTCAACTGGCGGTCCTGTCTATCAATAATGGCCACTGGCTCCTCCTCATAACTCAACTGCTCGTCCAACTGAATAGTGCTATAATCAATCACATGAGAGAAGTCTAAGTCGGCGTGATACCTATGAAGCATGGATACGTGGAAAACTGGATGAACACCTGATAAGGCTGGAGGTAAAGCAAGCTCATAAGCAACCTCTCCGACCCGCTTCAACACCTCGAAAGGACCAATAAACCTGGGGCTTAGCTTGCCTTTCTTCCCGAATCTCATGACGCCCTTCATCGGCGAAACCTTCAGTAGGACCTTGTCTCCCTCCATGAATGCTATATCACGCGCCCGCTGATCCGCGTAGCTCTTCTGCCTAGACTGAGCTGTGCGAAGCCTCTCCTGAATCACCTTCACTCTCTCCAAGGCATCTCTCACAAGATCTGTGCTATATAACTTGGCCTCGCCAGGCTCAAACCACCCAATGGGATAACGACATCTCCAACCATATAGAGCCTCAAATGAAGCCATCTCAATGCTGTACTGATAGCTATTATTGTACGCAAACTCTGCCAAAGGCAAGAACTGGTCCCACTGACCTCCAAAATCAATCACACAGGCCCTGGGCATATCCTCTAATATCTGAACCGTACGCTCTGACTGGCCATCAGTATGAGGATGACATGCGGAACTGAGGGATATCTGAGTGCCCATCTCACTGTGCAAAGCTCTCCAGAAGTGCGAGGTGAACTGAGTACCTCTATCTGAGATGATAGACACCGGCACACCATGCAGTCGGACAATCTCTCTCATGAAAATCTGAGCCAGCCTCTCTGAAGTATAAGTAGTAGCCACAGGAATGAAATGCGCTGATTTGGTCAGTCTATCCACAATGACCCAAACCGCGTCACCCTTCCGCAATGTCCAAAGCAACCCAACTACAAAGTCCATGGTGATGCGCTCCCACTTCCACTCCAGAATGGGCATCTGCTGAAGTAGGCCCCCTGGCCTCTGAGGCTCGTACTTGACCTGCTGACAATTAAGGCACCGAGCTACATACCGCACAATATCCTTCTTCATCCGCCTCCACCAGTAATGCTGCCGCATATCACGGTACATCTTCGTCGCCCCTGGATGAATAGAATACCTCGAACTGTGCGCCTCTGCTAGAATCCTCTCCCTCAGGCCATCAATATCACGAACACACAATCTGTCCTGGAGTCTCAGAACACCATCCTCGCCCAAGGTAACATCTTTGGCCCTTCCCTGGACCATGGTATCTCGAAGCTGTGCCAAACACGAGTCATCAAACTGTCGAGCCTTGATCTCTCCCAATAACGAAGACTGAGAAACCACATGTGCTAGAACTCGACGAGGCTCAGAAAGATCCAATCTCACCAGGCAATTGGCCAAGGACTGAATGTCCAAGGCTAGAGGTCTCTCCTCCGCTGCAATGTAAGATAAACTACCCATACTCGCTGCTCTCCTGCTCAAAGCATCTGCCACTACATTTGCCTTGCCCGGGTGATACAGAATAGTAAGATCATTGTCTTTTAACAACTCAAGCCATCTTCGCTGCCTCAGATTAAGGTCCTTCTGCTTAAATAAATGATGCAAACTGCGATGGTCAGTGGCGACCTCACAAGACACGCCATATAAGTAGTGTCGCCAAATCTTCAAAGCATGAACAATCGCTGCCAACTCCAAGTTGTGCACATGATAGTTCTTCTCATGAACCTTCAGCTGGTGCGAAGCATAAGCAATAACTCTACCATCCTGCATTAACACACATCCTAACCCGACGCGTGAAGCATCGCAATATATAGTATACGACCCTGACTCGGAAGGCAATGATAGAACTGGAGCTAAGGTCAATACTGATTTGAGCTTCTGAAAGCTCGCCTCACAGTCGTCAGACCATCGAAACGAGGCATTATTCTGAGTCAATCTGGTCAATAGGGCTGCAATAGAAGCAAAACCCTCCACGAACCGACGGTAATAGCCTGCTAAACCCAGAAAGCTCCTGATCTCTGAAGCTGAGGTAGGACGCGGCCAACTCTGAACTGCCTCTATCTTCTGAGGATCAACCTTGATACCCTCTCCTGAAACCACATGCCCCAGAAATGCCACGGACTCCAGCCAAAACTCAAACTTGGAGAACTTAGCATATAGCTCCTGCTCTCGCAAGGTCTGAAGCACAATTCTCAGATGCTGCTCATGCTCACCCAGACCCCGTGAGTAGATCAATATATCATCAATGAAAACAATAACGCAAGAGTCAATATACGGCCTGAATACCCTATTCATCAAATCCATAAATGCTACTGGGGCATTAGTCAAGCCAAAGGACATCACTAGAAACTCATAGTGACCATATCTGGTGCGGAATGCAGTCTTCGGAACATCAGAAGCCCGAATATTCAACTGGTGATAACCCGATCTCAGGTCAATCTTAGAAAACACACGAGCACCCTGTAACTGATCAAACAAATCATCAATGCGCGGTAGACGGTACTTATTCTTGATGGTCACTTTATTCAATTGGCGGTAGTCAATGCACATTCGCATAAACCCATCCTTCTTTTTCACAAGTAAGACTGGAGCACCCCACGATGACACACTCGGCCTGATGAACCCTTTGGCCAACAACTCTTCAAGCTGCTCCTTCAAATCCTTAGGAGCCATACGATAAGGGGGAATGGAAATAGGCTGAGTATCTGGAGCCAAAATACAGAAGTCAATATCTCGATCTGGAGGCATGCCTGGAAGATCTGCAGGAAACACATCTGGAAAATCCCGAACAACCGGTACTGAATCAATGGTAGGAGACTCGGCGGTGGTGTCCCGCATATAAGCAAGGTAAGACAAACACCCTTTCTCGACCATGTGCCGAGCCTTCATAAAAGAAATGACCCTGCTGAATGCACTAACTGAAGAACCCCTCCACTCCAATCTCGGTGACTCAGGCATGGCTAACGTAACTGTCTTGGCATGGCAATCCAACACAACATGATAAGGAGATGGCCAATCAATGCCTAAAATAACCTCGAAATCAACCATATCAAGCAATAACAGGTCGGCCCTGGTCTCAAGCCCACAAAAAGCAATCACACAAGCTCGGTAGGTCCAGTCTACCACTACAGAATCGCCCACAGGAGTGGATACATACAAAGGAGGACCCAAGGACTCACAAGCAACATCTAGAGAATGGGCAAATAATGCTGAGATATATGAATATGTAGAACCTGGATCAAATAGCACTGAAGCCTCTCTACCACAGACTGAAATAATACATGTAATCACAGCGTCTGAGGCCACTGCGTCCGCCCTGGCCGGAATAGCATAGAACCTGGCTGTAGCACCTGATGACTGAGCTCCCCCAGGAAGAGCTGGAGCTGAATGACCCCCTCCTGACTGGCCTCCCCCTCTAGGACGGCCCCTGCCAATCTGACCTCCACCCCTAGGTGGTCGAACTGTTGGTGCGGGACCCATAGGCTGGTGACTCTGCTGAACGGCCTTGCCCCTAAAGCGGGGGCAATCCCTCTTCACGTGGCCTAGGTCCCCACACTCGTAACATCTCAGATGTGACATATCCTGCTGGCCTGAAGAGTAATAGTCCCGAATGGCTGGAGTGCGATGAGAATAATCTGTCACAGCACTGAAATAGGAACCAGAGGATCTATGACGGCTGGAGTAACCACTGGATGGACTGTGAATGGCTAGAGAACGGTAGGAGCTCTCTGGCATGGCACTGAATTGAGGCCTCACTAAGACACCCCTGGGAAGAAATGGAGGTGCTGAATATGAAGGCCTACTGAACTGACCTCTGCCCCTAGCTGGAGCACCCCTGAAGTCACTTATGAATCTGGCCCTCTTATCCTGCTGACCCTGCTGACCTGACTGACCTTTCTCCCTGCTCCTCGTACGGTAACCCTCGATCCGTTGAGCTATCTCGACTACCAGCTGAAATGGGGTGCCCATCTCTACCTCTCTAGCCATGGAGGTCCTGATACCTGGATGTAAGCCTGCCACAGACCGACGCACCCTCTCAGCATCAGTGGGCAATATCATAAGGGCATGGCGGTATAACTCTAAAAACCTCGCCTCATAGTCAGTCACGGACATCTGTCCCTGCTCTAACCTTTCAAACAGACCCCGAAGCTCCTCCCTCTCAGACGGTGGAAGGTATCTGTCCAGAAATAGCTGTGTAAACTGCTCCCAAGTAACCGGTGGAGAACTTGCTGGCCTACTGAGCACATAAGACTGCCACCATCTGCGAGCTCTGCCCTCTAACTGAAAAGTGGTGAAATCTACCCCCGTGTGACTCCAATATCCTCATATTGTGCAGTCTGTCCCTAAACCTGTCGATGAAATCCTGGGCATCCTCACCCTGCTCACCCCCGAAGCCTGAAGGACGAAGTCTAATCCATATGTCTAGTAACTTCTGCTGGTCGCCCTCTGCAATGGGTCTGAGCTCTGGCTGTGCCACTATAGGCTGAACCCCAATCACGGGCGGTGTACCCGGAATATGATGTGCTGTTGTCGGTCCTGTGGCCTGAGCGGTAGGGTTCTGAACTCCCCCTCTTGCCTGAGAAGTAGCAGAATCTGATGGAAGCACCCCTGCCTGGGACATAGTGTCCATAAACCTCAGCATGCGGCCCATAACCTCCTGGAAGCCTAGCGTCGTCATAAAGTCTGCTGGAGCAGGAGCAACTGGAGGTAACTCATCCTGCTCCTCAATAATAGGATCCTCAGGTGGTGCAACTGATATGGCTCTGGGACGTCCTCGTCCTCTAACTCGGGCAGGTGCCCTACCCCTGCCTCCACCACGGCCTCGAGTGGCGGGGGTAGCGGCCTCTCCCGGATCAGGTACATGAGAAACACGCATCCTCACCATCTGTGAGAGAATAGAAGATCAAGTTTGAGTGCATCATTGATTGCACGATAGGATATGAACAAAAGGAGTTTCTTAACACCCCATAGCCTCCTAAAGATAAGTATAGACGTCTCCGTACCGATCCGCAAGACTCTACTGGGTCTGCCCGTGACTCGTGAGACTACGTGAACCTAAAGCTCTGATACCACGTTGTCACGACCCAAATCCTAATTCAAGTCGCGATGGCGCCCAACAGCGGGGTTAGGCAAGCCGATATAACCTTCACTAAGTGATACCCTTCCCATTCGGTCAAACAAATCAATAATTACCAGTCTAAAACAACTAACATGATACTAGCCTTGAGTGAAGGTAAAATCATAGTAAATACAAAGCCGAAATAAAACATATACATAGATACACAACCCAAAACCCAAAAATATATACCGCGTGTGTGCCAGGAACTAGTGTCACGAGTGTCACGGGAAACTACTGAATATACAATGACTACAATATATACTGGGTCTTAGTCTGAATGAAATAGACAGAGAGTATAACAAAAGAAACTCCAGGGTGCTTCAAGGAAGTCGCCCGGAAATCGGCTCACCGTGAAGTATGACCACGCTATCAATATCTAGCACCGGCCTGAAAATCAGATGGACCAGCCTCCGGACCTGTACAGTCAAGTACAGAAAAGGAAAGAAAGTGCAGCATGAGTACATATATATAAATATGTACCCAGTGAGTATCCCGTCTAAACTCGAAGAAGTAGTGACGAGAGGTCGACTAGATACTCACTAAGGTCCAGCAACATAATATAGAATGAGATAAGGCTAAAGCAATAGGCATGCGAAACAGTAAGCAACAAGTATATGAACACATAATGTAACACAAGTAAGAGCACCAAGTACCAATTCCTCTTATTCAACAATACCTTGCCAATACTGTCATATGTGAACCAGACTCAAGTGTACATATACCGACACGGACAAGACAACCGGCCGGAGTCATAAGGTAGGTCATAAGGACTGAGGTCATAAGCTCCCCACGATCGCGAATCATACCTGCGACTCGTGTGCTGACTCGATAGTAATAAGCTCCCCACGATCGCGCATCATGCCTGCGACTCGTGTGCTGACTCGATAGTAATAAGCTCCCCACGATCGCGCATCAAGCCTGCGACTCGTGTGCTGACTCAATAGTAATAAGCTCCCCATGATCGCGCATCATGCCTGCGACTCGTGTGCTGAATCGATAGTAATAAGCTCCCCACGATCACGCATCATGCCTGCGACTCGTGTGCTGACTCGATAGTAATAGTATTCACATGTAGGTACCTACGGGTACCGACTCGACCGTGAACTCAACAGGATTGTGTCAATATCATGTCACTGCCGAGGCGAACGACCCGATCCCATAAGAGTGTGGTACATAAATCCTGCCGAGGCGAACGACCTGATCCCATAAGAGTGTAGTAGGAGGATTTACCCGCTCAAGAATCATACATGCGACGCGGTTACACATAAATTTCTCGAGTTATTAAAGTATTCTTCCTTTTCCGTTCCAAAACATGAACTTTATGTGAAAACTTTCAAGGTTCCCATTTTTTTTAATAACAAATTCTCGATTCTTATTAAAATTATTAATAAGCATGCTCAATCTAGCTTCTCAAAGCAAATAATAAACACAAATCAGATATAATAACAACAAAGCATGATGTAGGCCTAAAGCTACCCGGATATAGGCATAACTAGTAGCTACGCACGGACCCCCGTCACTTCGTGCGTACGTAGCCCCCACAAATAGTAGAACATATTTAATAATTTCACCTATGGGGACAATTCTCCCTCACAAGGTTATAAAGGAGACTTACCTCGTGTCGAACCTACTTTTCGGTCAAGAATGCGCCCGAAACTCCAAACTCGTCTCCCAAGGACTCGAAACTAGCCACAAGTTACTTAATTATATCAATAAATGCTAAATGAATCACTTCTAATGCATGGAAGTGAGTTTTCTAAAGTTTTTCCCCAAATAGTCAAAAATTGAACCCGGGCCCGCTCGGTTTAAACCCAAAATTCGGACCAAAACTCGATTACCCATTCGCCCCTGAGCCCGGGATATATAAATGGTTTTGGAACCCGACCTCAATTTGAGGTCTAAATCCCCAAATTTCAATATTCTTAGGTTTTACCCAAAATTCCCAGTTCCACCATGAAAACCCTAGATTCTAGGATGAAATCTTGTAAAAAGAAGTTATGGAGTGAAGAAAATGAGTTAGAAATCACTTACAAATATTTTGGAGAAGAAAGAGTGTTTGAAAAATCGCCTCTTATATTTTTGGGGTTTTGCAAAATGAAAAATAACTGAAAATCCCACTTATTTATACCCCTCTCAGGCCCACACCACGGTCCGCACAAAAACGACCGCGGACCTCGCTAGCAAAAACAAGAAAAAGTGAAGAAAACAAAGAAAAATGACTGCAGTAACATGCTTTAGTATTTTGCTATAACTTTCTCTACAGATGTCCAAATTGCGCTTTCTTGATCTTTCTGGAAACTAGACACGAAGGGATACAACTTTTGTTTTTGAATCATCTCACAATTCCTTGTAGATCAAAAGATATATGCCTTTGAAGTCGGACCGGTGGTCCAACTCCTCCACCGCGGACCACACAAAAACGACCGCGGCCGCGAAGGCCCCCACTGCGGTCAGCACAAAAAGGACCGCGGACCTCGGTGGTGGGTTCAGAGATTTGACTTCTCTGACCTGCAACAACTATGTTTTAAGCCTAAAGACATCCCGGGACCTACCCGGAACTCACCGGAGCCCTCAGAACTTCAAACCGAATGTACTAACAAGTCCCAAATCATCCTACGGACTTGCTTGAGCCTTTGGAACACTCAAAACAACGCTAAAACTCAAAATCACACCTCAAAACCCCTAGAATCAAACTTACGAACTTTAAGTTCTTGAATTCGTTAACAATGCGCCGAACCAACCTATACTACTCAGAATGACACCAAATTTTGCAAGCAAGTCATAAATGACATAACAGAACTATTCCCAGTCTCAAAATTCCGTTCAGGCCTCGATAACACAAAAACATGTTCCAACCAAAATTTGAACTTAAAGAAACTCTTATTTCACTATTGGGCACCGAAACGCTCCCGGGTCATCCAAAACCCGTTCCGAACACACGCTCAAGTACGAATCGTCATACGAACCTACTGGAACCTTCAAATCCTGATTCGGAGATCGTCTACTCATAATTCAAATCCTAGTCAATTCTTCCAACTTAAGGCTTCCGAAATGAGAATTTTCTTTCCAATTTAACTCCGAACTTCCTGAAATTCAACTCCGACCACACTTACAAGTCATAATACCTGAAATGAAGCTGCTCATGGCCTCAAACTGTTGAACGATGCGCTAGAGCTCAAAATGACCGATCGGGTCGTTACATTATACATGTGACATATGGGCCTATAAGGCTGGCATGATCATTTCTAAACTTAAAACATAGGCCGACAAGGCCATACAAGTATCCATATACCCGACATCTGTCTACAAGCCTCTAAGACTACATAAATGTCATATAGGTCGGGACAGGTCCCCGCCATACCAGTCAATACATGTCCCAATCATACTTACCAAATAGGCAACTCCGGAGCAAATGGAGTGCAACAACACCTTCCGCTGAGCTGATACCCTACTACGAGGACTGTCAACCTGTCTATCGGGACCTACGGGCATGAAATACAGCATCCCCAGGCAAAAGAGATGTCAGTACGATAAAGTACCGAGTATATAAGGCAGAAAAGCATAAATAAGAACAATAATGTAAAGAGAGATATAAGAGATACAACCTGTAGCATCTGAGTGCCTCTAAGAGATAGTGACATGAAATACGTGATACATATATATACATAATCTTTTAAAAGCATCTGCCTCTTTGGGCATCATCATCACCAAATCGTACCCGGTCTCAAAGAGGACTCGGTAAAAATGTACTCGGCCATGTGGAGCTCGGTAAAACCCAACTGATCAGTGGTTGCACAATAGGTGCCATACCCAGCCGACTATAGTGCTATTCGGTAGAGTAAAATAGATACTATATAAAATGCATGCTGGACTCATGGAATCACGCTCTAAACCTTTTAGAGTGACATAAGGTAGTTGCACCTTCTATTAACATTATGGACATCATACCATGAATATGAACTTCACTAGGACTCAAGGATCATAAATACTTTCTTAGAATAACTTTGCAAGGAAAGAACAACACGGACCACCTTAGTTTCTAGGAGTAGATTCATTATGAAATAACATATCGTTTACGTTCGTTTTACTTTAGATCATGCCAAAAGAATTAAGGAAGAGCCTTAACATACCTTTTCAATCTTCTCTCCAATTGTCAACCAAGCTCAATATGATCTTCTTACGTCTACAATGGGTAACCCGACTTCCTCGTCATCATATAAGCATTGTAACTCTCATATTTCAGAACCAATATTCTACAATAAAACGGACAACATATCCCATGTTTTAACTACATCCTATATGTTACCAAAAGTCACCAAACAGCCCAAGAAACAACAATATAATTCATAATAAGCTCTCTGATTAGTTCAACAATCATTTTGAGCGGCAAGCTCAATTAGAATCCGTATAACCCATATCATACCTTATAGACTTCTTACATTAACTTAACAACATCATTAACATGATAATGAAGTAATTCATCAATTATTATATCCTTATAACATATATTTATAACAAAGAAAACAATCCACAACTCCAACTTTCTTCAATAAGCAACTTTATTCACTAGTTCATGTCTAGTCCAACCATTTAACTTAATCAACATCAAGATAACCTTAAGAACCTGTAAGAACACAATACACATACATCCTACAATTTCTTCAAGTTGGAATTCAAGTTATATTTATCTTACAACATCCCTCAATGGCAATACAACACCACAGAAGTGACTTAAGCTAATCCAAGTATTATCTTGTAGTTTATTATCCTAAAAACTTAACCAACATACAAGTAAGCTTAAGCACAATTAGTAGGCTGTTATACTCACCTTAGAAAGTATCAATCACTTGAAATTTCGATCAAACACATCCCACAATTATCCTTAATGACACCACAATACTATAGGTGTTGTATTCTCTTCTTGAATCAACTTTTGATGTTCAAGTTGGAGTGTAAACACTTGTAGTTCACCTTGAAAATATAATATGTATGAAAGAGGGACTGATTATTACCTTAATCAACAAGAACCAGACGAGACCTGAGGTTACTCCACTTTGAAGAAACCTCCAAAACAACCACAATATGAAGAACTACCATATAGCAAGCACCACGGGGTTTCTAGCGTTGGATTCATATTTATATCTTAGGTTTTCACCCTAGAATCATGGAGAAACCATTGGAGAGAATTTAGGAGGGTTTAGGAACTGTTTTTGACGAGAAAAATGTGTGAAAACGATTTAGAATTGACTTAAATACAAGCTGAAGTTTACATCGACTTTGTGCGTCCCATGGGAGCTGCTTTGCGCAGTCTCGCGAAAACGAGAATATCTCTCTACTCCGATGTCGTATGGACGCACGGTTAAATGCATTAGAAACTAGACTTGTAGATCTTCAACTTGACAGGTATATAATACCCTAATTCTAACTATATTGGGATAAAAGCTCAGCTACATTTGACCTAAGTTTCAACAAATTTATGAATGCAACTTGTGAAGACCGTTGCCAACTTTTTTTACACAACTTGCTTGACTTCAAAACGTAGAAATCAACTATAATACGACAAAAATAACTCATAGAGTAACCTACTTATCATGTAATAAACCATAGTCTCACCCTAAAGTACAGTTTATAACATTCCAGATGTGTCGACGTTCGACGAAACTTATTTTCTTCAATTGATTTAGCTTCTAAGCTTTCCAACCCCCTTGGTACTCGTTATTCATGATCTTAAATATTTGTAACCTCCAAGGTAACATGATTAACTTACTTTATATGTTTCCAAATATAATCTTATTTCTGAGCTTACATCAATTCACTTACGACGTACTCTCACGTACGAAAACATGGGGTGTAACAATTCACATGGTCAAATCATAGAAGAAAAGGAAAATGGTTGATTATGGAACGATTAGATAGAGTCTATGCTTATGTCGAATGGTTGGATCAATACCCTGAAGCCTCAATAGTGCATTTACCAAAAACCCATTATGATCACAATCCTATACTTATCTCCCTAAAAAGCAAAATAACATAAAACATAGACAAACCATTCCGACTGGAATCAATTTGGTGCACACACCTAGATTTCATAAATGTAGTGAAAAGGAACTGGGACAATAGCGACCTCCTAACAACTACAACAACCTTTAAGGGTGAAGTTAGGGTATGGAGTAGGGAGGTCTTTGGTAACATCCATAAACAAAAGAGGCAAATCCTTGCAAGTCTAGGGGAATACAAAATAGTCCAAATTACCACACTTGCTTATTTCTACAACAATTGAGGAATCCTTATAACATAAGTATAATGATCATTGTCGTGCCCCTTTTTCTCGCTAAATCTGGTTTCGACATGTGACAACTTTTTAAAGGAGGTATTAAAAGATGAGAGTCGCAACCTAACAATTTTTAAGGTGCGTTGGGGCACCTATTTGCAAATGACTCTGGTTTAACTGGTCAACGCCACCAAAGATCGGGTAAGGGCTCAAGTTACCTCAAAGAGAAGGTGTTGGGCACTCCTCGAGGTCCACAACTATGGGTCCCGGCCGAACTTAAATTATATGGATTAGTCTATGTGATCAAGTAAGCAAAGAGAGTACAAAATCTAAGCATTTTATTACGAATAGATCTTCAATAGAGAGGTAAAACTATTTTAATTCTACTAGAAAAGAAATAAAAAGGGAGGGGGGGGGGGGGGGGGGCCCAAATTTTTT
>ML265966.1:0-20917 GCA_005239495.1 Nicotiana undulata | reverse complement strand
TGTAGAAAATTATTTTATAACTAAATGCAAAAATATAAACTAACCTAGAAAGCAATTAAAATGATCAATGGAAACAAGTATCGATGCTTGGGGTATTACACTCGAGTAACGATCCAATGTACTTCACGATTTTACAAATATCAGCGGGTAATGCTAATTAGCCACGGATAACATTTCTTAATTAGCTTTTCCCAAAGACTAACAAGACTTCCTAATTGAATTATCCCTAACCCAATTAGGAGATTAAGCACTTCCGAGTTTGGCTATAAGTAGTTCAATCTTATCCCTTGGTAGAATCTATAAAATGAGGGTTAAGGCCTCAAGTTCTTGTTAATTAATCTCTCCCAACCCCAAATAATCTTTTCCAAAACTAATTCGGAGTTAATGGGCGAGTCCTAGGGTTAGCTAATCCCTTTGGAAACATTAAAGAACAAGAATAATTAAAATAACAAACACCCACTTCACAAATATATGAAAATCATTCAATACATAAGCACAACAAGGTATTTAATCCACACTTTAAATATGAATATTCCCATAAACCATATTCAAGTGTTGGAAAAATACTACACACTTAGATATACAATACAAAGCAAGGAAATGAAGAAATAAACACAAATGAGTAAAGAAAACTTCACCACAATGTCGAAATCTACAAATCCAAAGTGTGTGTGCAAACCCACAAATCAATCCTTGTTCTTCTCTACTCAAAATTATATTTACAAAACTCAAGATATGTCCCAAGATATGCCAAGATATCCAACAAATGTCTGCTAGGTTGAATATACGAGATTGGGGGTGGGAAATTGTGATTTTACAATTCTGTCAAGACCTGATGCCCGTTGACCGCACCTGCAGAAGAATCTTTGCAGGTGCGGTTCCGCAAGGGCGGATATATACTCGCAGGTGCGAGTTTTGAAGTCCTGGTCAATTTTCCGCAGGGGCAGACAAATGGTCGCACCTGCGGTTCCGCAGGTGCGAGGTCAGTGTAGCTGGCCCAATTAGTCGCAGGTGCGGAATCACTGAAGCGTTATGTGCACTTTTCACCACTTTTTGTTCAAATTTTATTCCAATTCAACACCAACCACTTCGCGGCATCATTTCCCTGAAAATTGAGCAATTACACGCTAATAACAACCTCAAGTTATCATTGAACAATATAAAATCTAATGAAAAGAGGCCAAAATGAGTGGTAAAATCACCACTCATCACACATCCTAAACAATATGTTTCTATTTTAATTAAGGTTCTTGTTGTTTCTTCTGTTCTTTTACTTATGGTTCTATTGCCTACCATGTAACTAGTATGTCTACTCTCTTTCTATGATCTCTCTTCTTCTTCTAGTCTAGCATGATACCTGTCTTTCCCTTTATGATTCATTATGGCCTATGTGATCTTCTACTGCTTAATTCTGCATATTTTAACATCTCTTCATGTATTTTTTGCCTGGCTTCTAACACACCTATAATATTTTGTATTCTCAGACTTGTGTCTATAATATATGATAAGCTCTTTGCATGCCACATCCTGTGAAGATCTGTAACATTGTTCTAATGACTGATTACTGCAAATATGCTGCTATTACTACTTGTCCCAATCCGTTTCCCTCTCTGCGTTTGCTCTTCTTGAAATCTGTATACTTGCTGAGTTGTGACCATTCCACTGTTTCCTTTTCAAACTAAATTTTACAATAAGAGGTCTTTATACTATTCTTTAAAGTCATGTTATTTCAAAATTCCGTTTCAAACTTAACTCTTTTTAACTACTCCTTCCTGCACTTCACACTATTCTTAGACCTCTAGGATCCACCCCCTCAGTGTGAGCATTGCTTAGGGACCTTGAGTTCCCTCTGAACTTTGACACACTGAGGCAGGTAATTCTACACTGCACCTATCTCAACTTTGGTAATTGTTGGGTGCTGGTATTGGCCAGGGCCCTCACAAGGACCTTTGGGAGCTTTGCCGCACCTAGGTTGTGTAAGGATGTGAGGCTCAAAAGGAGTGAGGCTGGAAGGTTGGGCCTGTTTGAAGGCTCTCTATAGAATAACTTCTTATTTTTCTCTTTGCAATTGCTGTAATTCATTGCTATGGTCTGTAATAATTTGAAAATAAACTATTGGGGCTGGATAGTGAATATGGGAGGGAATATGCATGTTAAGTGTAGTATGGGTAGAAATCATGACTTAGGATTTATCTTTTATGTGCGCAATAGTAAAATGCCTAAGACATGCATACCATACATTAAAAATCATGTTTAGGGTCTTCATTTTAAACCACAAAGTGATTATATAGCCGAGGCATAAAGGCAACACTACGGGTGCTATTGTCCCCCTTATTTGTATTACTCCTATGTGGTTCTTTTTTTCTTTTTATTATTAATAAAACTAGCCCTAGGCTCCTCGCCTAGTGGATTTGCTATAAAAAAAAAAAAAAAAAGAGACAAAGTGTAAGTGGAGCTTGTTAGGGTCTCGGAACACATAAATGAAGGGTAAAGTGGTAAGTGACCTATCGGGTCATCACACGATTAGGAACAAAAAATCCACATAATTTAAAATTTTAAAAATCTAAAATATCTCAACTAACTTAAACAATCTAATTGAAATTCGTCCTGAAACAAAGCAACATAATATACTAAAACATTTACTGTAATAACTGAAAGCAATAAAATTTCTAACAGTATCCTCAAAATAAGTGAGCTCACCAAGTGTGTGTAATATAAATATTATATATTAGTTTTGTAGTCTTTTTTTTTCTTTTGCTATAAATTTTGCCCCCCTTAATGTAGCTATTCATTCTGCAGTAAGCGTTTGGGTTTGAGGAATTCTGAAGAAATTTGTAATATTTTCTTAAGGAATATATATACAATATCTCTTTAAGGATAATCAATTTATTCAAACTTCAGAGATTTTGTTCTTGATTATTTTCTAGCACATCTGCACATGTATCTAGTGATTTAACATAAAGACGAATAATTCTTTTTCGCGTGATAAAAGCTTGCATGTGCTAATTAAGCTTAACACGAAATAGAATAATTTGGATCGACTTAATTAGCTGATTCTGCTCCAGAAAATAGTGAAAACAAAACACCTTAGGTTATCTCAAAAAAAAGAAATAATAGTGATAAAAAAGGAAACGAAGACCTTATGTCCATTACACATTACCCTGTTTTACAATAATATTTCAAATGAATATATGTTGCTTTTGAAGTATTAATATAGACATATCCAGAAATCTATAGAATTTAACTTTTGAGAAACTCTAAAAACAGAAATCGGACTCTTCAAACTCTGTACTTGTAATCTTTTTGACATAACAACATGCATGTAATGTCACTTAACGATTATTTTCCGCTTTTTTTTCTCCGAATTATGATTGTATTTTCTTGCAATTTCTCATATTTATTTTTAAAGTTTCTCCCATTACATAGAACTCTAATTAATTGATTCCTTCATCGTCTACCGTCAACCAGAAAATTCAAGTTCGAACTATAGGAATGAAAAAAACTCCTGCTAGGGCGCTACTATAGTAAGCTTTCTCTTACGCCATGGGATGAAGTATTATTCAAAGACAGTGGCAATGCATTAAAATGGGTCTCACCCACCGCGAATTCGAATTAGTCCAGATTTATTGCGGAATACCGAATAAAGAAGAAAAGAAAAAAGAAGAAGAAGAAACCTATCATATTACACAACTGTTATTGGGAAGAGTCCTTCCTACCCATATTTAGAATTCCCACTGTATATCACAAACCACATAACCACGCATTTGCATCCAATGTGTATAGAATTGGGTAATATCAAATTCACTTTTAGTTTTTTATGTATCTATTATTTTTAATAAGATACGAGCAAGGCAACTTTAATTAGAAACAGAAAAAATTATGATTAATAATATGTAATCCCACTTTAATTTTTAATTATTATAGTTAAGTTACTTCAATTGATGTAATTATGACAACAAAATAATTTTCCTTTGGTACTTGATAATTATGCTGCTGTGAGGTTAGGGAATATTCGACAAGGCAGGTGTGTGGTGTGCGCGCTGTGGGTGGGGTGGGGGGGGGACCAAAAGCGATAATTACTAGAAGGAGATTCTGACTTTATGCTTTTGTAGCTAAGATAACATGTAAACGAATAAAATTCGACAATATGTCAAAAGGAAAGAGATCTATACCTAATTGAGTTCAACTTATTACCCTAAAAACTGACTATTCAATTACGAAAATAGATGTGAGACCCTCTCTCTCTAAACCCACTAACACATACAAACCAAAATTCCATATACTCTCTTAATTCAATAGTGATGGATAGAACAAGTGATACAGACAGACGTGGGAGAGATGCAGGTTGATGAAAATCTACCCACAAATCCTCTACCTCAAACCTTTTTACAAACACTAATTGTAGGCAACTCAACACTGATAAATACAGATTTCATAACTTCACAACTACCACTCATGAATCTAACAGACGAGACCAGCAACTCGAAGGATGATCTATTTATTCCAATAACTAAGGAAGACAAGTCGCGTTTGTACTCTCAATGGAAGTACTCAGTAATTATCAAGGTGTTTGGGAAAAATATAAATCATCGGTTACTTAGGCAGAAGTTGATATTACTTTGGCAGCCTGATGAGACTTTGTGTTTGGTTGATTTGGGAGCTGATTTTTTCTTAATCAAGTTACAACATGAACAAAATATGATAAAAGCATTACATGGAGGACCTTGGTTTATTTTGAATCACTTTCTTTCAGTCAGGCAGTGGGAGCCCAAATTCATTGCGTCTCAAACGAAACTTACGTATTCAGCTATTTGGGTACGTTTGCCTGAACTACCTACAGAGTTCTATGACTTAGAGATACTACAAAAGGTTGGATCCAAAATTGGTAAGCTACTGAAAGTGGATACGTGCACTACCAGTACTACAAGAGGCAGATATGCACATATATGTATCGAAGTATCGTTGGAAAAATCCCTCAAAACACACGTCTATATCGAAACTCATAGGCAAACTATCCTCTATGAAGGTTTAAATTTACTTTGCACAAGATGTGGTCGATTTGGGAACCCTCCTTCACAATGCTCATTTCTAAATCATTCAGAACCTACAGCTCCTACTTCAAGTAATTCCTCGAACTACACCGACAACAATCAAGTCGCAGAGAATCAAGATGAATGGAAAACTGTCCATTTCCATAAACGAATCACTCGACGAGGACAACACTACACACGACAAATGGAAAGCAATGCACGACCACCGTTGACACCACCGGCACCACCAGGTACGTTCTCTCAAACTTATGGGCTACTCGAGAATAGACCACAACAGGCCTAATTACATTCATTAAACAAATCTACCTATGATAGTTTACCAACTAATACTCATAACCGATTTATAGCACTAAATAACGAGTTGGAAAACAAGGGCTGTATTTCTTTTAATGAAAACGTTGGGCCTACCATAAAAAATGTCCACAACTTGATGGACCAAGCCCAAATGATTAACAACAGTCACGGTCAATCAAGTGGTCTACAAGAGCTTCCTAGTAAATTGCCTAGAGTTTCCACTCTTAATACTAGCAGTAATTATTTCCAAGGAAGTGTTAGCACACCTAAAGTTTCTACCAAGGACACTCTTCATCTCCCCAAGGAGACACGTCCAACACCACCTCCCACTTTTAATGCCACCACTTCTGTCCTCCAATCAAATTTCAAGACCCATCCACTATCTTTACAAAATCAGCCAGATTTAACCATGCAAAGCAATACTACACCACTTAATTTGCATGTAACAGTACCCTATTACTCTACCTTTCCCCAAGTTCCAATAATCAATAATGATTATTCTTCTGCTGAACTTCACCATGCAACCATTTCCTCCCCTACGCCTAATGCATGCACTGCAGAAACACAAACTACAAACTTAGATGATCATATATCAACTCATCCTAATACCAGTACCATTCCTACCACCTCCATTAGAGGAAATACACAAACTGACTTTGCTTCAAAAACTGAGCATGTCAAATTACACTACAAACAACCTCTTCCAACCTAGTTACATGAGGGAGATGAACAACAACAACAACCACTTCTTTCATCTACCACACCTAGTCATGCAAGGACCACAAGTATCTCTACCATCAATACCTTTGATCTACACGTCTCAACCTCATGTGATAGACCAACCTCTTCAGTCCTGGCTCGAAATGGGTCTCCAGGGATATGCACTAGTTTTCACTCTGGAACTGAACAACCAGGAGGTAATCTTACTAGTTTAAAACCCAACACATCTAGCAGAGATTGTGACGGAGGGAATGAGGATTGGGATGGAAGCTTATGCACAGACACAGTGGTACACAACCCAAACATCACTACTTGTGGATCATCAACCAATGACCTCCAATCACCATCACTGGTCTTACCCCATGCACATTCTTGCTCCTCACAATCCCCACATGAATCTCCTACCATTCTACCCACCACACCACAGGGGTCAAATTTATGCTCCTTGGTTTCATCATCTCGATCCTCTCTCACCCTACTCAACTCCACTGAACAACTACGACATAACTCAGACTCCCCCATCTGGTCCACAAGCACCACCACCATCTCCGGACGTACTAGAAAATCAAGCAGATCAGGAATTAGCACTTATATTAGCGGAGATGAGAGAAACACACACGAAATTCCTATGGTTAAAGGGAATAAAGATTTACAACCTAAAGGAGCAGTTCGAAAAAAGGTTCATATTGAAATGCCCTCCAGAGATGATAGACTGCAGCATAAACTTTAGAGTGACAACCAATGAGAAACAGGGAAGTACGCTATGGTCCTGATACCTACGCTTCGCCAAGTACCGAGGGAGGAGACTGCAGTAGAAGCAGCTAGTCCTCAAAGCCCACAAACGGAGGAGGATACAGTTGAACGACCACCAATTATGAATTTCATAATTTGGAACTGTAGGGGCTCTCATAATGCCGACTTCAGACGCCATTTTTGGGCATTACTGGACAACAATAGACCAGCATTGGCAATACTCCTAGAAACTCACATGCAAGATCACTCAGTCCTTCGAGATGATTTCCAGTTTACTAAGATGCCTCAGGTATCAGCTAATGGCTTAGTTGGGGGTTAGTTCTTTTATGGCATGAAGCTATGATTAATATTGAGGAGCTTCGATTGTCCGATCAGGAAATACACTGCCTTGCTCAGGTAAGTCCTTCATCTCCTAAATGGTTATTTTCAGCAATATATGCTAGCAATTGTTATAATGCCATGAACAAATTATGGGATAATTTAATTTACCTCCATGACAATTATGTTAAGGGGCCTTGGATTATTGGGGATGATTTTAACGAAGTAGCGTTTGCTCATGAAAAATTTGGTGGGTTACCTATTAATAATAGAAGAGCTGAGGCTTTTGGCAGCTTTATAAATCACTGTAATTTAATAGATTTAGGGTTCCGAGGTAGTCGTTACACTTGGTCTAATAAACGTACTACGAGACATACTATCCTTGAACGTTTGGATCGAGTCCTAGCAAATTATGAATTGATTAATCTTTATCCATAGGCCTCCGTTCAACACCTTCCTAGAACTTACTCAGATCACTGCCCACTATTAATACACCTTGAATCAAATCGTCCTTTTCATAAAAAAAATTTCATATTTGAATCGATTTGGACGACACACCCTCAATTTCAACAGGTAGTGCAACAATGATGGTCTAATATTTATAATAATAATAATAATGATCTTTTGCAAACAACAAAATTATTCCAACAAAATGTGCTTTACTGGAATAAATACACTTTTGGTAATATTTTCTATCGTAAACGTAAGTTACTTGCCCGACTCCAAGGCATTCAATCTTCACCATGTTATCCCACAAGTCATTTCCTAAAACACTTAGAACTAGATCTTACTAACCAATATTATAAAATTCTTCGTCTGGAGGAAGATTTCTGGAAACTTAAATCTCGTATAAATTGGCTAAATGAGGGAGACGCCAATACAAAATTCTTCCACATGTCGACCCTTCAACGACGTAGACGAAATAGGATAACAGCTTTAAAAGATTCAGTGGGAAACTGGACTTATAATTTGGATGAAGTTCAGATGACTATCAATACATACTACCAAAAATTATTCACAATGGAAGACATCTACTCACAAAATGCTATCCTTCCATAACTCCTCAACTCTTGACTCAAATGAACTTCAACAGTTAGGAGCTGACTTGGAAGATACTAAAATACTACATGATTTACATAGTCTTAAACCTTTTAAGGCACCAGGTCCTGACGGCCTTCATCCTTATTTCTATCAAAAATATTGGAAGGAGGTGGGCTCGAAAGTCATGTCTTTTATTCATTCACTTTTCAGAATAAAAGAGATTTCGCCAACTCTTAATCGTACCTACATAAGCTTAATTCCAAAAGTTAAGCATGCACACAACTTACAACAGTTCCGTCCAATTAGTTTGTGCAACACAGTATACAAACTAATTACTAAAATAATTTCTAATAGACTTAAATCAATTTTACATAAAATAATAGGACCTACACAAACTAGTTTTCAACTTGGAAAAAGGCATCAGACAATGCAATAATAGTTCAGGAAGTTATACATCATTTCAGCAAAATGAAAGGCAAGACTGGTAATATACTTCTTAAAATAGATCTGGAAAAGGCTTTTGATCGTATAGAATGGTCATTCATTCGATCAACATTACATTTCTTTAACATACCTTCATCCTTTATTAAACTAATCATGTCCTGCATATCAACAACAACTACTGCGGTACTAGTTAATGGGACACGTATTGCGTATTTTTCACCTACTCGAGGTATTAGACAAGGGGATCCTTTATCACCTTACATAGTTATTATGTGCATGGAAATGCTTTCGCGCATGATAGACCAATCAGTGGATTACCTAAAATGGAAACCCATAACAATCTCAAAGAATGGTCCCTCATTGTCACACCTCTTCTTTGCAGATGACATAATAATCTTATCAAAATTAACTACTAAAAGTGCCCATGCTATTGATGTCATCAATAATTTCACAACTCTCGCTGGCCAGAAGTTAAACTATGACAAATCAAAAATATTTTTCTCCGCAAACTGCACAGAGGAGAATAAAGCTTTTATACGACAATCTTTCTTAATGAAAGAAGGTCACTCCTTTGGAAAATATCTAGGGTTTCCTATATTTAATAAAAGAGTTACTAAAGCAGATTTCCAATTCCTGCTTGATAATTTTAAAGGACGGCTTGCAGGATGGAAAACTAAATTCCTTATGACGGCAGGAAGAGTAACACTTATAAAGTCAACTCTCAACGCTCTTCCGAACCATATTATGCAGTATATTAAGATCCCATCCAGTACAATTCGTAAAATGGAACAATATGAAAGAAACTTCCTTTGGGGTACAACACAAACAAAGAAAAAGCTTCACTTATTTAATTGGGATATAGTAACTGCACCTTTAGACGAAGGAGGTTTGAATGTACAAAAGATGAAAGTAAAAAATAACGCCCTACTGGCTAGCCTAGCATGCAGACTTTTTACACACAATCAATCACTTTGGGCAAAAACCTTAATTAATAAGCACCTAAAAAAGTCCGGTATAAAAGACTGTTCTCCTATATGGCGAAATATTCTACAGGGCTGGTATAATTGTCAAAAGGTTATAAAATGGAAAATAGGTACTGTGAATATTAATGACCTATGGACAGATCCTTGGATTAACATAGGTACCCCTTTGAGGTCTTTATTCATAGAACCAATTCCAAAGACATTTCATAATCTCCGTCTATCCGCTATGTTTCTAAATCATATTTGGAATTGGACATCATTCTGCTTTGAAATGACAAAGGAAATTCAAACCTTAATACAAAACATTTACATCTCTAAATACACTAACCAAATAGACAGGCTAACTTGGGGCCTTACAAATAATGGTAACTTTTCTGTTAAGTCAGCTTATAACGCATTGCTCCCCAATAAGCCAATCAATACGGCGGACTTTGGTTGGATTTGGAATACAACGGCTCAACCGAAGCACAAAATATTTCTATAATTTTACATAACAGACTTCTAACACTCAATTACCTCAATAAAATAGGGATTACTATAATTGCTCACTGTCATATTTGCAATGCACCTCGGGAGACTATTGATCACATATTCCTCACATGCCCAAATGCTTTGAAATACTGGAGTGCATTTAGAATAGTAACATTGGTAAAGGGCCTTGCTACAATGACCGAACCTTGTCAATGGCTTCACACTTTAATTTATCAAAATGGGTTACGTTTACCAAATAATATAAATACTACTACTTTTATCATAATGAGTCTCTAGCATCTTAGGATAATTCGAAACAAAAATTTATATGAGAGAAAAGTTTTACACTACCCCAAACACAGTACTATCACTAGTTACTAAATATAACTACCTAGTTGCAAAGAATCATCACAAAATTGTTAGAGTACCTAGATACTTAAGATGGTTTCCTCCAACACCTAACACCTACAAGCTAAATACAGATGGATCAGTATCAATACAAAAGCACAAAGGTGGTATTGGAGGATTAATTCGAAATCATCTGGGAGATTGGGTTGTAGGTTTTTGTATACCCATTACAAATACTGACTGTCTTATGACAGATCTCCAGGCACTTCTTAAGGGCCTGGAGATTGCAGAACAACGGAAACTAACGCCACTACAAGTGGAACTTGGTGCAAAAGAGGTAATACATCTCCTACACAGTAACAACCCCAAATATGCTAATTTAGTTTTTGACTGAAGGTACCTACTACA
The DNA here is from genome assembly GCA_005239495.1 of Nicotiana undulata. Classification (NCBI taxonomy): domain Eukaryota; kingdom Viridiplantae; phylum Streptophyta; class Magnoliopsida; order Solanales; family Solanaceae; genus Nicotiana; species Nicotiana undulata. Next base: position 10,086 of record ML265966.1, on the reverse strand, counting down.
CAAACTCCATGATCCGCTACTTACTCATATATACAAGGAGCAAAATAGAACTGCAGATGTAATAGCCAAGCAAGGAACTACTATGCTATGTATGGAATCTTTTCTACTTTAGGATGAACCTCCTCCTTTTGTTACAACAAACCTACTAAAAGATAAGATAGCAATAGATGCGCGAAACTCGGTGGACATTTTTGACTATGGGGGACATCCATCATCTTCAGAAATGACTACACGGAAAATTCGATTCACTACTTGTAATAGCTTAGAAGCTAACTATAGTAGAAAATATAATAGTACATATATAGATAGTATGGATCAAACTTTTGCTACTATAAGTTTAGGTACTAACGACACTACTAGCTTGGTAATTGAGCTCCCTGTAATCTATGCTTAATATCTATATATAAATATCTTTCCTTTCCAAACAATAAACAAAAAAAAAAACATGTAAACCATAAACAGAGTGGTCGCCAAACGTAAAAATAATACTATTACTAAACTATGTTGAAGATACAATTAAGTATATAGATGTGTGTTTTTTCAAATAACTTCAGCTTTTAGATGAGATAGTCACACACTTCAATATGATATTAGAGCAGAGATATTGTATTCGAGTCTCACTCCGTTCCAACATGAAAACAATTTCCACATACTTAGCTCATTAAAAAAAATCAAACCTACACTTGTGAGAGCATATTAAATACATAATTAAACTAATATAAGTGTATTTCTCTTTCATACGTGAACTTTTAAATGAGATAGTCACATACTTCAACAAACTAATATGTAAAGACCCGTAAAAAATTTCATGACTAAAAATAATGCCCCAAATAGGTCCCCGTATGGTTATAACTCTAGAAATTCTTAAAACAGACCATTTTTGAGTAAAAAGTATCCCGGGGCTTAAAAGATAAAATTTTCCAGAATTGCGTTGTTATGCGACGCACTATGTGATCGCATAACAGGTATGTGCACCGCATAGTGGTCGCATACATGGACAGTCTGCTGTCCAATTTGAGGACAGCTGTGCGGCCCAAGATGCGATCGCATTTTTGGAATGCGGACCGCATAGCTGTCGCATTCTTGCACCTCCATCTTTGCGGAAAAGGTTATGCGACGCACTATGCGATCGCATACTTGGGCAGTCCAGTTACCATTTTTGGCCCATTTGAGGGTCATTTATGCGACAAGAATGCGGACCGCATAACAAGAATGCGATCGCATTCCTAACCGCATTCTGCTTCGGGACTTTTAAAATTCTAATTTTATACCCGACCCCCAGCTCATTAAAACACTTACCCCCTTTCATTTTAACGGGTATCTGAACAAAAATAGAGAGACGAGAGAGTGGGTTTAGTAAGATAAAGTCTTCTTCTTCATCAAATTGGTCCTCCATCTCTACTCAGGCCTGGAAGTTTATCAACTAATCTTCATCTTCTTCACTATAATAGGTAAGTCCCCACCCCATTCCCCCTTTAATTCTCAGGTTTTGGTTAAAAGGATAAAAGACACATGAATTGGTTCTTGAAGATAAAGCTAAGACCTTGCATGCATGTTCATGATCTATTCTAATATAGCAAGATGGTGTAAGGTAGAGCAATTTTCCACTAAAAAGGGGATTAATTAATCAAAGGGACCACATAGTGTTTGATAAAATGCCTAAATGAGTTGAGTTATGTTCATGGTTCCTAATTCTAAGTGAAATATGTCACATTGTGGAATAGATTGATAGTGCTATACGGTCCGGTGATTTGTGATAAAAACAATTAAAGGGGAATTATGATTCGAGGTATGTATGACAAACTTTAATCTTTGTAGAGTCACCTTGTTGGTGTCCGAGCACACGGTATGAATTTCTTGCTTGAGCATATGTGAATTGATTGTCCGGCTGTGTTGAGGTGTAAGATTTTATTCTCTGATTTTCTTAGTCGATTACCATGCTAATTGAAATTGTGAAGGGTGATTCTCTATGCTTATCCTATCATATGTAAGGCTCGTTAAACGTTCGAATATGTCGATATGGGAGTATGTGATACTAAATGAAAGAATGTTAACGTACCCTAATATGGGAATGTATCTAATTGCTGAAGGTCGTGTGTGGCAAACGATGTAAAGAAATTATGGATTTAATTAATTGAGTTAAATAATTATGGCAACACCATATATGAATCAAGGTTTGGTAAGGATCATTGTGCCTTGATTTCACATAGTTATTGACTGATATGATCTTATGTTCTTGATGATGAAATCCCTGTGATTTAATTGAATGGTTGTTGTTTCTATCAAATATAATTGTATGGTCGAATCGGGTTGCATGCGCGTAACACGAAGCAAAAAGGGTGAAGAGGTAATAAGGGTGAAATGTGAACAGATGAACAATTGAAATGAGCAACTGTGAAATCTTCATTTGTGATTTTCTGTATATTTGTGTGGCACCAGTGTGGTTACCCTGACTGTCTTCCAATTGTGTACTATTTAATTTTACTTAGAATAAACTTTGTTCATACATACTAGTACTATTCAACGGTACTAACGTCCCTTTTGCCCGCGGCGCTACATCTTTTATATGGATGTAGGTGGTTCTATAGCAGGTAGCTCATCCCGCCATTAGTGGTGCCTCCTCCTCATCTCTTCAGCAGTTCTGGTGATCCCCATTTCCTCTCGGGGCCGTGTGTGAACTATATCATTCTCTTTTGCTTATGTTGTAAAAGGTATAGCCGGGGCCTTGTTACCAGCACGTCTATGTAAACTCCTAGCACTCTTAGAGGCTCCGTAGACATTATGTGGGTTGTATATATATGTATTTTGGGTAGTTGTCGGACTCGTTTGTAATCACAATCCCGTATCGGGAGTGTTGTATTTTAGAATGCACGTTTTGGGAAGATTAATTGTGGAAAATATTAAAAGAGGAAATTTGACTTATATTGTAAACGCATGCTTTGATTCTATTATGTTGTTTCACTTATAAATGTACATTATGAACATGGGGAAATACACGGGGAAGGAAAGGGAATCTAGGTCGGCTTGACTGGGTTCATCAGGTTAGGTGCCGGTCTCGCCCCTCAGTTTTGGGGCGTGAAAAAATTGCTATCAGAGCCTATGGTTTTAAAAGTGTCCTAGGATGTCTCGGAGTCGTGTCTATTAGAGCCCTTCTTATCGGTGTGTTGTTGACCACATCTATAATTAGGGGGCTGCATGGACATTTAGGAAAGTACCCTTTTACTGCTATTCTATATCGTGCGATGTGGTGAAAGGTGAGGTTGTCTATCTCTAACTCGTGCGATGTTCCAATTTTAAGTAAATGGCGCCCAAAAAGAGAGCTTGACTCGGCCTTGAGGCCAATGCCACCCCAAGTGTGGACATAAATTCCTTATCTGATGGTGCGGGTGAGAATGATCCCCCGACCATGATTCATCTTGAATCTTCCGTTCCTGGCAAGACTATTCCAGTTCCTGCTCCGGCGGAGGGAGCTACTATCCCTCCCGCTGATAGTCCTGAACCTCCTCCAGCCCCAGCTTCGGGTCCCGGTATTTCTGATAGGGACATCAAGGGAGCTATTCAGATGTTGACGCAGTTGGTGGCCTCTCAGGCCCACAGATCAAATATTGCCTCTGCGTCCTCTAGCGAGCAAGGGGATTCTTCAGGTTCTAGAGTCAACCAGTTTCTGCGGTTGGCCCCTCCAGAGTTCACAGGCACCGATACAGAGGCAGATCCTCATGATTTTATAGATGAAATGTAAAAGATTGTCCGGGTTATGAGGGATATTGAGACATAGGGAGTTGGATTAGCTTCCTATCGTCTGAAGGGAGCGGCATATTCATGGTTTGAGATGTGAGAGAGTTCCCGTGGAGAGGGGAGCCCTCCGGCGAGGTGGGATGAGTTTGTTGATGCCTTCATGGATCATTTCTTGCCTGCCGAGACCATGGCAGCCTATGCTACAGAGTTTGAGGTTCTCAAGCAGGGAAACATGAGTGTGTGGGAGTATCATATGGAGTTCGTGCGCTTGTCCAAATATGTTGCTCACATGGTGTCTACTATGCAGGCTAGGGTTCGTCGGTTTGTTTAGGGCCTTGGTCCCTTGGTTATTAATGAAGCTGCTACAGCTGCTCTGCATTCATATATAAACTACGGGAAGATTGTGGGATTTGCCCAGGCTACGGAGGCCTGGAAATTAGAGATAAGAATAGAGAGGGAGAGTAGTAGTAGGGCCCGGTCAGCGGGCAACCCCGGGAGTTCAATTGGAGGAGGGAGATCATCCCTGGGGAGAGGGTCATCTGGGCCATCTCATTCCTATGCTCAGTCCTCAGCCAGTGCACACCCATTAGGGCACAATTATCATCTGGGAGGTCGCTTTGGACAAGGTTAAGACAGTAGGAGGTTCCATCAGTCGGGTCATTCAGGTGGGAGGTTCCAGCAGCAGCGGAGGGTCCCATGCCCTAAGTGTGGGAGGTTTCATTCTGAGCCTTGTTACTTGGATATACCGGTGTACTAAAGATACGGACAGAGAGGCCATGTTCATAGAGACTGTCGTGCACCCAGTCAGGGCATAGGTAGGGATACTGCTGAGCCGTCCAGTTCAGCACGCCCTCCAGCTCCATCAGGGTGCGATGCAGCTAGGGGTAGAGCACGAGTCAAGGGGGACCCAGTCGGTTCTATGCTTTGAGTGGTCGCCAGAGTGCTGAGGCTTCTCCAGATGTTGTCACAGCTGACTGTTCAAACACATGATGTTTATACTCTTATTGATCCCGGGTCTTCATTGTCATATGTTACTCCATATATTGCTTCAAGTTTTGGGATAGAACTCGAACAACTTTATGAGCCGTTCTTAGTGTCGACTCCGGTTGGTGATTCTATTATGGTCGCGCGAGTCTATAGGAATTGTGTTGTCACAGTGTGTGGTCGAGATACCACGGGCGATCTGATTGAGCTAGGAATGGTATATTTTGATGTTATCATGGGGATAGATTCGCTTTACTCTTGCTTTGCTAAACTCGACTGCCGGACCAGAATTATGAGGCTCGAGTTTCCTAATGAACTAGTTATTGAATGGAAAGGGAATGATGTTGCGCCGAGGGGTAGGTTTATATCCTATCTTAAGGCCTCCAAGATGATCAGGAAGGGGTGCATCTATTATTTGGTCCGGGTTGCGGACACCACTTCAGAGGTGCCTACTCCGGAGTCTGTGCCGGATGTGAATGAATTTCTTGAAGTATTTTTACGGATGAGCTTCCAGGGATTCCACGGGATAGAGAGATCGATTTCGGGATTGATGTATTTCAAAATACGCAGCCAATATCTATTCCACCATATAGGATGGCACCAACAAAATTGAGAGAGTTAAAAGAACAATTGAAGGATCTATTAGAAAAGGGTTCCATTTGGCCAAGCGTGTCGTGTTAGGGCGCACCAATTCTTTTTGTCAGAAAGAAGGATGGATCGCTTCAGATGTGTTTTTATTATCGGCAACTCAACAAGGTCACTATTAAAACAAATATCCATTGCCTCGGATAGATGATTTATTCGATCAATTGCGAGGTGCTAGGTTCTTCTCAAAGATTGATTTACGGTCCGGGTATCACAAGTTGAAGATCAGGGAGCATGATATCCCTAAGACAGCCTTCAGGACTAGTTATGGTCACTTTCAATTTCTGGTAATGTGTTTTAGGCTAACGAACGCCCCAGCAGCTTTTATGGATCTTATGAATCGGGTTTTCAAACCGTTTCTTGACTCCTTTGTAATATGTCTTCATTGACGATATCCTTGTTTATTCGCGAAGTCAGGAAGATCATGCTAATCACCTCAGGGAAGTCCTGTAGACTCTTCATCAACACCAGTTGTATGCAAAGTTTTCAAAATATGAGTTTTGACTAAAATCAGTCACGTTTTTGGGCCATGTTGTTTATAGGGAGGGGATTCAGGTTGATCCCCAAAAGATTGCAGTAGTAAAGGATTGGCCTAGACCAACGACCCCGACAGAGATTCACAATTTCTTGGGTTTGGCCGGATATTATCGAAGATTTATGGAGGGATTCTCTACTCTCGCCTCCCCCTTGATTAAGCTGACGAAGAAAGCGATTAAGTTCCAGTGGCCCGATGCTTGTGAAAAGAGTTTTCAGGAATTGAAATCAAGATTAACTTTGGCGCCGGTGTTGACCTTGCCAGAAGGTACAGAGGGATTCATGGTTTATTGCGATGCTTTGAGGGTTGGTTTGGGGTGTGTGTTGATGCAATGTGGTAAAGTTATAACATATGCTTCAAGGAAACTCAAGAATCACGAGAAGAATTATCCGACGCATGATTTAGAGCTCGCAGCGGTTGTGTTTGCATTGAAAATCTGGCGGCATTATCTTCATGGGATCCATGTGGACGTGTTCACAGACCACAAGAGTCTTTCGTATTTATTCAAGCAGAAGGAGTTGAAATTAAAGCAGTGGAGGTGGTTAGAATTGCTAAAAGATTATGATATGAATATTTTGTACCATCCAGGAAAGGCGAATGTGGTAGCCGACGCTCTTAGTCGGAAATCCATGGGTAGCTTGGTCCATTGGGAAGCAGGTTAGAGGCATTTGGCTCGGGAGGTTTATCAGTTGGCTAGTCTTGGGGTTTGTCTTTCGGCCTCAGATGAGGGGAATGTCGTGGTGCATAATGGAGCAGAGTCTTCGCTTGTAGCGGAAGTCAAGGGAAAGCAACTCAGGGATCCAGCTTTGGCACAGTTGAGGGAAGCAATTCTGAATCACAAGACTTCAGCATTTTCACTCGACAATGATGACGGTGTTTTGCGGTGCCAAGGGAGGCTGTGTGTTCCGGATGGGGATGATCTTCGGGAGAGAGTTATGGCAGAGGCTCACAATTCTAGGTATTCTGTACACCCAGGTTCTACGAAAATGTATCGCGATCTCAAGGAGATTTTATGGTGGAATGGTATGAAGAGGTGTGTGGCGGACTTCGTGGCTAGGTGGCCGAATTGTCAGCAAATGAAGGCCGAGCATCAGAGGCCCAGTGGGTTGACGCAGCTTATGGAAATACCGATGTGGAAATGGGAAATGATCAATATGGACTTCGTGGTAGGATTACCCCGCACTCAACGCAAGTTCGACTCGATTTGGGCAATAGTGGATCGACTCACGAAGTCGGCGCATTTATTGCCAGTCAAGTCCACCGATACTGCAGAACTCACTTGTATATCAAAGAAATAGTTAGACTCTATGGCACTATAGTTTCTATTATCTCTGATTGAGGGGCCCAGTTCACACTAACTTTTGGAGGAAATTTCAGTAAGGTTTGGGTACTCAGGTAAATCTCAACACCGCTTTCCACCCGCAGACGGACGGTCAGGCGAAGCGGACTATTCAGACGCTTGAAGATATGTTACAAGCTTGTGTATTATATTTCAAGGGTAGCTGGGATGATCACTTGCAGCTTATAGAGTTTGCTTACAATAACAGTTTCCATGCTGGTATTCAAATGACCCCATTTGAGGCATTGTATGGTAGGAGGTGTAGGTCTCCGATCGGATGGTTCGAGGTTGGTGAGGCGGAACTTCTAGGACCAGATCTTGTGCACCAAGCTATGGGAAAAATTAGAGTCATTCAGGAGAGGATGAAAACTGCTCAGAGTCGTCAGAAATCCTATGCGGACGTTTGTCGTAGAGATTTGGAGTTCCAAGTAGATGATTGGGTATTCTTGAAGGTGTCTCCCGTGAAGGGACTGATGCGATTTGGGAAGAAAGGGAAATTGAGCTCGAGGTATGTCGGGCCATATCGAATTGCTCAAAGGATAGGGCAAGAAGCGTATAGGCTGGAATTGCCCCCTGAAATGTCATTAGTGCATCCAGTGTTTCATGTGTCCATGCTAAAGAAGGTAATTGGAGATCCATCTGCCGCCGTGCTTATTGAGACCATTGAAATTAATGAAGAATTGTCATATGAAGAGGCTCCTTGCTATTCTTGATAGGCAAGTCCGTAGATTGAGAAACAAAGAGATTACTTTTGTTAAAGTGTTATGGCGAAGTCAACAAGTCAAGGAAGCCACGTGGGAAGCGAAAAATGAAATGAAAGAAAAATATCCCCATTTGTTTGAATAAGTCTAGTAGTGGTCGTGAGAACTGCCATCTCTAAACAATTATATGTTGTGTCAACTTTTGTGCAAAAGCACCCCATTCCCCCCCTAATTGCCCTACTATTGTAACTTCTCAAGTTGTGCCATATTTGTTTATGTTGTGATTATTTGGGTAATGTGTAACTCCTTGAAGTAAGCTAAATTATGTGATATTCATGTGATAGTTAAATGATATGCAAGTCGTGGTGTTAACTGAATTATGTATAAGCATGTTGAAGCAATTGAATTGTATACGACTTGTTGAGGTAACCCAATTATATGCGAGTTGATGGAGTGACTGGTAATGTGTGGAATTGGTTAAAACATGTGTTTCGGGGGTTCTCTGTCAGGTAGATAGGCCTATATTCAATGGAAACTCTGGCGAAATATTTAGAAATTATCGTAGTTAGTGAAAATTTAGGGGTTGATTTATCTTGTGTTTTTCCTACTCTAGTGATTCCCCGATCCTCATTCGAGGATGAATGATTTTAAGTGGGGGAGAACGTCAAGACCTGTAAAAAATTTCATGACTAAATATAATGCCCCAAGTAGGTGCCCGTGTTGTTATAACTGTAGAAATTCTTAAAACAGACCCTTTTTGACTAAAAAGTACCCCGGGGTTTTAAAGATAAATTTTTCCAGAATTGCGCTGTTATGCGACGCACTATGAGATCGCATAACAGGTATGCGGACCGCATAGTGGTCGCGTACATGGACAATATGATGTCCAATTTGAGGACAGCTATGCGGCCCAAGATGCGATTGCATTTTGGGATTGCGGACCGCATAGCTGTCGCATTCTTGCGCCTCCATTTTTGCGGAGAAGGTTATGGAACACACTATGCGATTGCATAATAGGTATGCAGACCGCATAGTGGTCGCATACCTGAGCAGTCCGATTTCCATTGTTGGCCCATTTGAGGGCCATTTATGCGACAGGAATGCGGACCGCATAGCAGGAATGCAATCGCATTCCTGACCGCATTTCTACTTCGAGAATTTTAAAATTCTAATTTTATACCCGACCCCCAGCTCATTAAAACACTTACCCCCTTTCATTTTAACGGGTATCTGAACAAATATAGAGAGAAGGGAGAGTGGGTTTAGTAAGAGAAAGTCTTCTTCTTCATCAAATTGGTCCTCCATCTCTACTCAGGCCTGGAAGTTTATTGAGTAATCTTCATCTTCTTCACTATAAGAGGTAAGTCCTCACCCCATTCCCCCTTTAATTCTCAGGTTTTGGTTAAAAGGATAAAACTTGGTTCTTGAAGATAAAGCTAAGACCTTGCATGCATGTTCACGATCTATTCTAATATAGCAAGAGGGTGTAAGGTGATGTGCCGGAGAATTTCGGCACATTTAATATCAAATTACTTTGATTTTGGCTTGTTTTAAAGGCATTTATCTTCTAAGCTTATGAAATTTTGATGTTATGCAGTGCATGAGGCTTGAGGATTCCAAGACATGGAAAAGAGATCAAAAAGCTGGAAAAAGATGAGAAAAAGACAAAATGCGATCACGGAATTGACGACGCAGCTCGCATAATCAACATGCGGACCGCATACTGCTCAGATCCATCGCAAAGCTCAACAGATTTTTTTGGCCATACCAATTGAAAGAAATGCGGTCCATTATGCAATCGCATAACTGCTTTGCGAACCGCATAATTGATGAGTGGCAATTTTACCACTCATTTTAGCCTCTTTTCAGTAGATTTTGTGCTGCTCAATGGGTATTTGAGGTTACTATTCGTGTATAATTGCTCTATTTGCAGGAAAATGATGCCATGAAGTGGTTAAAGTCAAATTGGAGTGAAATTGAGCAAAAAGAGAGTAAAGAAGAGAAAAGAGGGGAGCAATGGCAGAATGCTATCGCATATGCAACATGCGAATCGCATTTCGAGCCCAAAGATCGCATACCGCAAGAGAAAGTTGAGTCAAGATTAATGAGTGAAATGCGGTCAGATATGCGACCGCATATCGCAAATG
>ML265964.1:0-33642 GCA_005239495.1 Nicotiana undulata | reverse complement strand
CCTTCGGACTTTCCGATCAAAAAAAGCCCCTGGCCCCCCATCATAAGCCATATCCCCCCCCCCCCCAAACTGAACTGTGCTAAAGTCCAAAACATGGGACGGTTCACCAACATACTTCTGAAGCATGGAAACATGAAATACCGGATGTACACTCGACAAACTGGGTGGTTAGGCAAGCTTATACGCCACCTCCCCTATTCTCTGAAGCACCTCAAAAAGCCCAATGAACCGGGGGCTCAACTTGCCCCTCTTCCCAAACCTCATAACACCCTTCATGGGTGATACCTTCAGTAAGACCTTCTCCCCAACCATAAATTGCACCTCCCGAACATTCTTGTTCGCATAGCTCTTTTGCCTAGACTGCGCCGTGCGAAGCCGCTCATGAATCAATTTCACCTTATCTAAAGCATCCTGAACCAAGTTTGTACCCAAGAGTCTAGCCTCACCCAAACCAACCGACTGGAGATATACACCTCCTCCCATATAATGCCTCGTACGGAGCCATTTGAATACTCAATTGATAACTATTATTATATGCAAACTCCGCAAGTGGCAGAAACTTGTCCCATTAATGCCCAAAGTCAATAACACAAGCGCGCAACATGTCCTCCAATATCTAAATAGTGCTCAGACTGCTCGTCCATCTAAGGGTGAAAAGTTGTGCTCAACTCAACCTGAGTACCCAACTCTCGCTGCACGGCCCTCCAAAATTGCGATGTGAACTAAGTACCTCTATCAGAAATGATGGATATTGGGACACCATGCAGGTGAATAATCTCTCGAATATAAATATCAGCCAACCGCTCCGAAGTGTAAGTAGTACCAACATGAATGAAGTGCACGGACTTAGTCAGTCGATCCATAATAACCCAAAAACATCAAACTTCCTCGGAGTCTATGGGAGCCCAACTACAAAGTCCATGGTGATTTGCTCCCACTTCCACTCTGGAATATCTAATCTCTGAAGCAAGCCACCCAATCTCTGATGCTCATACTTAACTTGCTGACAGTTGAGACACCGAGCTACAAACCCAACTATATCCTTCTTCATCTGCCTCCACCAATAGTGTTGTCTCAAATCCTGGTACATCTTCGTGACACCCAAATGGATAGAATACCACGAGTTGTGGGCCTCCTCAAGAATCAGCTCCCGAAGCCCATCTACATTAGGCACACATATCCGTCCATGCACACACTGTCATCACCAATAGTCACATCCCTAGCATCACCTCATCGGGCCTTGTCCTGAAGAACGAGCAAGTGGGGGTCATCATAGTGATGCTCCCTTATACGGTCATAAAGAGAAGACATGGAGACCACGCAAGCCAATACCCGACTAGGCTCCGAAATATCCAATCTCACAAGCTGGCTGCTAAGGCCTGAACATCCAATGCCAAAGGTCTCTCTGTTGCTGGAAGATAAGCTAAACTCCCCAAACTCACTGCCTGGAAACTCAAAGCATCGGCCACCACATTGGCCTTCCCCGGATGGTACAGAATAGTGATATCATAGTCCTTAAGAAGCTCCAACCATCTCCGCTGAAGCAAATTATGATCCTTCTGCTTAAACAGATGCTGCAGACTCCGGTGATCAGTATAAATCTCACAATGGATCCCATATAAATAATGACGCCATATCTTTAAGGCGTGAACAATGGCTGCTAACTCAAAATCATGCACCAGATAATTCTTCTTATGGGTCTTCAATTGGCGCGAGGCGTAGGCAATCACCCTACCCTACTACATCAAAACACAACCAATGCCTATTCTCGAGGCATCACAATACACAGTATAAGAACCTGAAGCTGATGGCAGAACTAACACTGGAGTTGTGGTCAAAGTAGTCTTGAGCTTCTGAAAGCTATCCTCAGACGCGCTCGACCACCTGAAAGGGGCACCCTTTAGGGTCAATTTGGTCAAGCGCGAAGCAATAGATGAATATCCCTCCACAAAGCGGCTGTAATTTCAGCTGTTGATACTAGGACCTCAAATCAATCTTAGAGAACACCCTCGCTCCTTGAAGCAGGTTAAATAAATCATCAATACGAGGCAAAGGATACTTGTTCTTTATTGTGACCTTGTTTTCAACTGCCTGTAATCAATGTTCTCATGGAACCATCCTTTTTCTTCACAAATAGAACCGGTGCACCTTAAGGTGACACACTAGGCCGAATAAACCCCTTATCTAGGAGTTCCTGAAGTTGTTCTTTAGATTACTTCAACTCCGCCAGTGCCATCGGATACGGTGGAATAGAAATGGGTTGAGTGTCCGGCACCAAATCAATACCAAATTCAATATCTTTATGGAGCGACATGCCAGACAAGTCTGAAGGAAACACATCTGGAAAATCACAGACCACTGGAACAGAATCAATAGTGGAAGTCTCTGCACTAGCATCTCTCACAAAGGAAAATAAGATAGGCAACCCTTCTCAACCACCCGCTGAGCCTTTAAGTATGAAATCACTCTACTAGGTACATAATATATAGAACCGCTCCACTCAACTCTCAAAAATTCGGCCATCGCTAAGGTCATGGTCTTAGCGTCACAATCTAGAAGACCATGACATGGAGATAACCAATCCATGCCCAATATCAGATCGAAGTCAATCATACTGAGCAACAATAGATCTACTCGGGTCTCCAGACCCCCAATAGACACCACACATGACCGATACACATGGTCCACAACAATACTATCGCCCACAAGAGTAGATAGATGAATAGATAAAACTAAAGACTCACGGGGCATATCCAGAAAATGAGAAAAATATGAGGAAACATATGAATATGTGGAACCAGGGTCAAATAATACAGAGGCATCTCTATGAAAAACTGAAACAATACATGTGATCATGGCATCTGAAGCCATAGCATCTGGGCGGGCTGGGAGTGCCTAAAAATGGGCTCGACCACCACCTGATCAACCTCCCCTTCATGGGCGACCCCTAGCTGGCTGGGCGGGTGGTGAAGTAATTGGAGCTGAAGTCGATGGCTGACTCCTCTACTGATATGAACCCCCATGACGACGAGGACACTGTCTCCACATATTCCCAAACCCTCCAAACTCAAAACAACTCCCTGGTGCGGGGGACGGGGACTGAAGGGAACCCCTATCACCGGGATAACTGGTAGAAGAACCTAGCAGGGAGAAGCCCTGAACTAATGGAGCCCGAGACAAACTCTGGGTTTGGAGGGCACTAAATGATGAGTGGCCCTGATGAGAACTATGAGAACTATGCCCTGATAATGCACCAAGGTGAACTGGGCGAGCTGACTGAGCATGTCTAAATGGACGGCCTATGCCGTGCTGAAACTGAACCCTATGTGGAGCACCACTAAATCCACCTAACCACGAGGCCTCTTAGACTCCCTCTCACTCTTCTCCTGACCACGAACCATATCAATTTGTCGAGCAATGTCGACAACCTCATCAAAGGTAGCACCAGACACTCTCTTTCTAGTCATAAGCAATCGAAGGTGAAAACCGAGGCCATCTATAAACCTCCTAATTCGTTCTCGGTCTGTGAGAACCAACCAGACTGCATGAAGAGCTAATTCGGAGAACCGCATCTCATACTATGTAACAAACATATCACCCTATCGAAGCTGCTCAAATTGCCTGCGCAGCTCCTCTCTGCGGAACTCGGGTACAAACTTCTCCAGAAAGAGAATGGAGAACTGCTGCCATGTAAGGGGTGTTGTGCCAACCAGACTACACCTCTTGTAAGACTCTCACAAACTAAACTGTAAGGCCCAGGAAACCTTTGCTAAGTAATTTAAGGTTTTGTGGTGTCAAGGTAGGTAATACATTGTACTTTCGGAGTTTTGGGATTGAACGATGTAGTGAGGAGTTGAAACTTTTTCGTCGTAGCTAGACCAGGCTTTAGGTAGATAAAGCCTTGATAAATCCAAGTCAGACCAGGATTTAGGTAGATAAAGCCCGGGTAAAGCCAGGCCAGACCAGGGTTTAGGTAGATAAAGCCCAAAGCCAGGCCAGACCATTCTTTAGGTAGATAAAGCATGGATAAAGTAAGGTCTGAAATGTTGGACTATCCATTTTTCTATCTTTATGACCCGACCTCAGACCCATATAAAACCTGTTCCCCCTCATTTTCAACGACCATATGATAATTTAGAGAGAAGCAAGGGTGGGTTCTAGAGAGAGAAAGTATCCAACTTCATCAAATTGATCCTCCTCCATCACTCAAGTTTGGAACTAATCAAGTAGGACACAAATTTCTTCACCATAAGAGGTAAGCTTCCACCCCATTACCCTTAATTCTCAGATTATAGTTAAAATGGAACACACATTGAATTGTTCTTGAAGATGAGAGTTAAGAATATTGCATTCATGTACTTAATCTACAATAATCCAGTAACGGGAACTAGGTTAGAGTAATCTTTCACTAAAAGGGGTTAGATAATCTAAAGGAACACATAGAGTTTGATAAAATGCCCAAATGAATTCAAGTCATATTCATGATTCCTAATCCTAGGCTTAAATATGTCACATTGTAAATTAGACAGAAGGCGCTAGAAGGTCCGGTGATTTGAGATAGAAATTGAGGGGAAATTCCAGCTCAAGGTATGTATGGCTAACTCTAATCCTCTTAGGATGAACCCGTTTGTGCTCACTATCCGGGTATGACTCTCTCGTCGTTTATCTATGGAATATATGTGTTGTATGTGCCTAATTGAGAGATTCTTGCTTCTATGTTATTCCATGATACTGCCTTGTTGTTATGCAATTGGAATGTGTAAATTGTGATCATCATGTTCTCTCTTTTACTATGTGTGCGATCCTATTATGTGATGGGTGTGGTTAATGTGAAAGGTTGGATTGGTATGAAATATGAATAAAGGGATTGTAATGAGTTTAAATACGAATCAAGAGGTTGAATTGATATGAAACATGAAATAATGGATTGGATTGTTATGGATATGGATTAAAGGATAGATTGTTGTGAAATATGAATCAAAGGATTCTAATGATATGAATGATGAATCAAAGAATGAAATGCTATGTGTTGGGGATCAAAAAGGTTAAAATGAAAAAAGCGACCTAAAATATCCATGAATCGACAGGAGAATGTCCTAGGGGTGAGATGGCCTATCTGATCGGGCTGGGATCGGACTCCATGTCGTACATATGGATGACATGATACTGTGATATGATGATGATTATTGTCCTCACTGTTTCAGTTGAGATGGCCTAGCCGATTCGGGCAGAGATCGGACTCCGTGTGAACATGCCAAGGTGGTGATATGAGATGTGATGATATTCGGAACTCACCTAGGATGGCTTAGACGATCGGGCAGAGATCAGACTCTATTTGACAATGACACGGTGGATCAGTAATAATAATAGCAAGATGAAACTTAAAAGAACATTAACCAAAAGATGGCAAAACGGGATGAGGGATGTGGTAATTCTTGTTGTGTTTTCCCTTGCTTCGGTGTAATGTTCTATGATGCCTCTATTTGTGTTGAATGTTGATGTTTATCCTATCTAGAGTAGGTTTGTTCATACATACTATTACTATTCAATGGTATTAACGTCCATTTTGCCGAGGGTGCTACATCTTTTAAATGGATGTAGGTGATTCTGTAGCAGGTAGAGCTAATCGCCGATAGTGGTGCCTTCCCTCCATTCCTTCAGCAGTTCTGGTGAGCCCCACTTCCTCTCAGGGCTATGTGTAGTTCATGTTGACTTATTTTGTATATGTTTTATCTTTTAAGGTATAGTCGGGGCCTTGTTGCCGACAAGTCTATGTACACTTTTCCGTACTCTTAAAGGCTTAGTAGACATTATGTGGGTTGTATATATATATATATATAAATATATATATATATATATATATATATATATATTGGGTAGTTTTTGTACTTACTCGAGGTCGTGATCCCGTACCGGGAATGTTGTATCTAGCATATATGTTTTGGAAAGATCTAACATTGAAACTTTAAAAGAGGAGAATGGACTTTATGTTGTGAATACACGTTTTTACTTTCTCTTGTTATTTTAATATAAGTAATGTATGCTATAACCACGGGGATATGCGTCGGGTAGGAAAGGCAAACCAGGTTCGCTTGACCGGGTTCATTCGGGTAGGCGCCGCTCCCGTCCCTCGTCTTTGGGGCGTGACATAAACGTAGCCCCAGATAACTGAAAAGTAGTGAATGAGACCCCACTGGTCTCAAGAATACCTGTTGTCTGAAGCATCCTCTAACACTTGTCCAAGAATAACACCACTGTGCGACGGAGGCTGGAGTCTCCCAAACCTCTCTAATCTGGGATGCTCATCCTCAGGCATAATAAGAACTACATAGTCCTGAGCAACTGCAATTGGATGGGCTGGAGGTGCCCCCGGTGTCTAAAGTCCCTAAATAACCTGCTTAGGTTTGCGAGCGGCGAGAGTCTGAGTGCCTCCCTCGGCCTGAGAAGTGGTTGTAGCCGTAGTAACTAAGACCGCCTGAGCAAGGCCAGTACACACTAATAAGATCTGAGCTAGGGCCTTCTAAAGGCCAGGAATCACAATAGGAACAAAGGGTGCCTAAGCTGGTCCCGTTGGAGTATCTACAGCTGGGACCTGATATGGAGCGACAGGAGGGTCTACAGGTACTGCCCCGGCTGCTGCGCAGGCTGCACCCCTACCCCTACCACGCCCTTGACCGTGGCCTCAGCCTCTCGCGGGCCTGACTTGTATCTGGTCACCCTGTCCGGTAGTGCTGGTCCTCACCATCTGTGAGAGAATGAAACAATAGAAGTTTAGTTACCAAAATCAACAGATTCGCACGACACGAACTCAAGGACGTGAGGTTTTTCCTAAGGGTTCCGCATCCTCTCGAAGATAAGTACGGACGTGTCCGCACAAATCTGCAAGACTTTACTAAACCTGCTCATGACTTGTGAGACCTATGTAACCTAGGCTCTGATACCAACTTGTCATGACCCAAAACTACCAAGTCGTGATGGCGTCTATCGTGGTACTAGGCCAGCCGACTCAATGCCTAAACACACAATATTTTATCTTCAAGAATTAACTTTCAAGCCATTTAACAACAAATATTTCATAAGGAATTCAAATCAACAAAATGCAAAAATAAAGTCCCGACATCGGGTGTCACTAGTCATGAGCATCTACAATATCTGTCTGATAATACTAGTACCAACACAGTCTGGAAAACAACTAAAAACATCTATAGGAAGATAGGAGGGAGAAGAGTAGGGTTGGGATCACCATGGATCTACCTTGCTAACTCCAATAGATCCGCGATGAGAGAAATCAACACTCGCTAGCACATCAATAATACCTGGATCTGCACACAAGGTGCAGGGAGTAATGTGAGTACGCCAACTCAGTAAGTAACAACCATAAATAAAGGATGAGCAGTAGTGACGAGCAATAAAACACATAAAGTCCACATCATGAAATCTCAGTAAAGTACAACATGCTTTCAAATCATCATTTGAGTCAAATCATCTCGTTTAAAATCCAATTTTGGTGAAAAATATTTAAAGATAGTTTTCAACAATTTCAATAGAGGCTCAATGCAAAAGAGAATGAAAATGCTGAAATCATAAACAGCCCCTCGGGAAAAACATCACTCATATACAGCCCCTCGGGAAAGCCTCAATCACTCGTAAACAACCCCTTTGACATACCTTACAATCACTCATAACAACCCCTCGGGCATACCTCACCATCACTCATACTTCCCAACCACTCAGCACTCGGCACTTGGCACTCGGCACTCGGCACTCGCACTCAGTAGGTACCTGCGCTCACTAAGGGTGTGTAAGAACTCCGAAGGGGATTCTTCAGCCCAAGCGCTATATCAAGACAAATCATGGCATAAATCACTCAGGAGCTCAGCCAATATCAAACATGTTGCGGCGTGTAGCCAGATCACATAAATATCCTCACAAATCAGGCCCTCGACCTCGCTCAATCATAAACCTCACAAGCCACTCGGGCTTTCAGTAAAAACAAGGAACTCAACCCAAAACAACATTTATATGCATCAAAACAGAGTAATCAAACTGAGTTACGCAGTAAGCAAGTATAACCATGATTGAGTATAGATTTTCAATCGAAAACAGTCAGAGGATAGTAAGAAAAGGCCCCTGAGGGTCCAAACAGTACTGGTACAAGTCCCAAACATGGCATTAGCCCTAATTTATATAAACTCTTTCTAAAACACATAATCATTATATAGTTTCAACAAAATATGCAACTCTACAGTTGCTACAGGAAGGACAAAGTCACAATCTCCAACGATGCACGCCCAAACTGTCACGACCCAAAATCCATGAGGTCATGATGGCGCCGGACACCACTGTCGGGCAAGCCAATCATTAATTAATAGAAGTGAAATTTCCTATTTTAGCACTTTCGAAATCGTTACTTTTCATTTTTATACATAAAATCTATATAGAAATCCATTTCGTAGGGAAAAGAAACAGTTCATTTATGTAAAAACACAACCCAAATACATATATCCCAGAACCCGGTGTCACAAGTGCATGAGCAGATTCTAAGAGTTTATACAATTACTACAAAGCTTGTCCGAAATACAAATTGGACAAGTAATTTAGAAATAAAATACAGTACATAGAGGGTGACTCTGTCGGCTGCGAGTCGTCTCTGAGTAATGCAGCTCGCCTAAGTCTCCAAGTCAGCCATATTGCTATGATAGTACCTGTGCAACAAAAATGCACAGCAAGTGTAGTATGAGTACTAAAAGAACGTGTACTCAGTAAGTATCCTGCCTAACCTCAGAGAGGTAGTGACGAGTGGTCGACTTGACACTTGCTATAAGTCAGTCTAGTATAATTTCGGTGAGACACTAAGCATGGATATCATAGACATATTTGATAATGACCTGGGAATAAGAAATATCAATTTGAATCATATTTAGCACCTTAAACTTTCGTCATTTTAGTTTGGCACTTAAATAATAATCAGGAGTAAGAAGCATAGACTTACTTCACATTCTTACATATCAATTCTTATTCTTTTTGACTGGCAAGTTCATAACTCTTTATACTAATAAACAAGTATAAATCATAGAAAGTATGTAGCATTTATCATATGCAAACATTTGTCGAGGGTCAAACGGCGCAGACCAACAATAATAAACTGTGCACTACCGAGGGTCGAACGGCTCGAACCATAGATGCATCTATTCACCCCGCTCGCGAATCGATCATGCGACGCGGTTATACATATAAATAAATACGGCTAGCCTGCTCGCGAATCATACCTGCGACTAAGGTGCTCCTATGTACACGTATTCACACAATAGATTCATATTTCATCAGGAAGACAGCTTCTCAAATTCAAGTGATAAAATTCTCTTTAGGTGAACATGAAGATATAGTTTAAAACATTTCTGGAAAATCTTTTACCAAGTTTTAATAAGGTTTTAAAAAAACATCACTGGTTCCTCAGGAACACAATCATACAAGGAAGATTCCATTTTTCTTTTAAAATGATTGAGGAAAGTAAGTTCAGGTTCTTTCAAATACTCAATTCCTAACTTGGTAATATCACCAGAAAAATATCACTTATAGGATCACAAGTATAACAATTAAGGCATGCTAGTGGGTCCGAGACTACCCGAACATGGTATAACTGTAGCTACGCACAGACTCCCGTCACCTCGTGCGTACGTAGCCCCCGCAAGTAATTTCATATATTTATTTAGTTCACCTAGGGGGACAATTCCCCCTCACAAAGTTAGAAAGGAGACTTACCTCGCTCCGAAATTCCGTAACCGGCCTCCAAGCCCTTCCGACGACTCGAATTGTTGCAAAATGCTCCGGAACTAGCCAAATAACGGCAAACTAATGAGAATATACTCAAATACTTGTTAACAATTCAAATTATACGAATTCCCAACTCCTCTTAGTGAATTGACCAAAATGCCCTTGGGCCCACGTGCCCGAATTTCGAAATTTCTTGAAGATATACTCTACCCATAACATCACTAATCCAATTATACAATTTACTAAAATATTCATGCTCAACTCGTGGCTAAAATCCACTTTTACCAAATTTCTAGGTTTTCTCCAAAACCCCATATTTTCCCAAAATTCATGTTCAATCCATGTAATCATCTTGTATTTAAATTAGAAACATGAAGGAGTTACTTACCTTGTGATTCATGACGAAAATCCTCTCTTGAAGCTCCTCCAAAATCGCCCAAACCAAAGAAGAAATGAAGAAATGACCAACCATTCTCGGGTTTTAAAACAATCTGCCCAAGTCGTTTTCCGCACCTGCGGTTTTCTGCTCACACATGCGCTTCCGCATGTGCGCTCAATCTCCCGCACTTGCGGCTTCCTCGACTCCAACCAAACTTCGCACCTGCGATCCAAACGCCTCACCTGCGCCATCGCATGTGCGGAAATTCCCTCGCACCTGCGGTTCCAGCCTAGCCTAGCCACCTTCGCTCTTGCGGCACCAAGGCCGCTCCTGCGGCTCCGCACCTGCGGCCAAAGCCTCGCAAGTGCGGTCACACCAGATGATAGAAATTTCAGCCCTTTCCCAACTTCAACTTTCATCTGTTAACCACCCGGAATCCACCCGAGGCCCCCGGGACCCCGTCCAATCACACCAACCTGTCCCAAAACATAACACGGACTTTCTCGAGCCCTCAAATCACATCAACCAATGTCAAAATCACGAATCGCGCTCAAATCCAAATCTTTAAGACTTAAGAAATTTCGACTTCAATATCCGATGTCGAAACCTGTCAAATCACATCCGATTGACCCCAAATTTTGCACATAAGTCGTATTTGACATTACGGACCTGCTCCAACTTCCAGAATTGCATTCCGACCCCGATATCAAATTTTTCACTTCCGGTCAGATTCTTCAAAAACCTTCAATTCTCTATCTTTAGCCAAATGGCTTCAAAATGACCTTCGGACATCCGAATTCACTTCTGATCGCGCTCCCAACTCCAGAATCACCATAAGGATATATTCCCAAACTCGGAATCCCAAACAGGCGTCAATCTTTGGAATGCTCTTCAAGCCAAACTTAGGAAATTCCTTCAAAGATGCTAACTTCCACATTATACGTTGAAACGCTCCCCGGTTATCCAAACCCCGATCCAGACATACACCCAAGTCCGAAATCATCATACGAACCTGCTGGAACCTTCAGATCCTGATTCCGAGGTCGTTTACTCCAAATTCTAGTATGAGTCGATTATTCCAACTTAAGGCTTCAAAAATGAATATTCTCCTTTCAATTCAACTCCGATCTTCCTGAATTTCAATTCCGACCATACGCACAAGTCAATATACCTGAAATGAAGTGGTTCATGACTTTTAATCGCTGAATGACGCATTAGAGCTCGAAACGACCGGTCAGGTCGTTACATTCTCCCCCACTTAGACAGATGTTCGTCCTCAAACGTGCCAAGAACTTCTCTTGGATTATCTAAAATCATTGTTTAGCACCTCGTGAACCTACCCGTGCTACCACAACCCATTTGAGCACACAAGTTTGATCAAATCTGAAGATATCCTCTTCGTATTCATACAATAAGTTTAGAACTCAGTCCCAACACCTGAAATTCTCTGCCATGCCTGTTTTTAATATTTGAACACAGTATAAAGTACCACACGAGGCACCAGAACACAATTGTGTGCCTTTGCTGAATCAGCACCATACGCCGCCTGATCCATTATCTGACCACAATGAAGCTCCCTGAACCTTAATAGCCAAAATTCTACGAATTTGATGCTCTCAAGGCACCTTATAAGATACATTCATACATTCTGCTATAATGCTGACGATATCACCACAACGGAGGGTATGTGTAGAAACTTTTAACCAATTGCAGAGTTAATCACACATTGACATCTTTTCTCTTGTCTTAGATCATCATTTCATTACACACCAAATAATGGTGATTGACCTGTGATATATTTCACATAATCTCATCACACCGCTCCCCGAATCGATAAATCTCGTCTCGCCCAGTATGAACTGCTCAGATAACCAATAATCCCAGGCATAACCAGCAGTCTCAGATGATGCCACAACGTACCGATAGGCCATAACTCGAACATGATACACAAGACATGACTCTGGAAGGGACTACTCGACTCACGTAACTAATATGAACTTCCACAGAATACATGAAGCAAAATACAAGAAAATAATTATAGGGAACCGCACTCAGCATCACGTGGATGCGGCATGCAACATGATTCAAATAGTATACCTGTGGCGGCGTGCCACCCGATCCTATCAGGAAACTCACATAAGGAGACACACACAGAGCTGAATTGCCCGCTATTACACATTACTAAATACCAGCTATAAGCACACTAAGTGCATAATACCATTTTGGGGAGACTGATAGAGTCATATGATACAAACTCAAGCACACCTGAGGTGCGATATATAAAATCTGAATCTCGAGAGCCATCCTGCTCACATAACCTGATCACTATGCGGAATCTCAACACATAAGAATTTATCAAGTCATTTCATAACTCACGTGGCACATTATAATATCATATGGATTTGACGAAGATAGGACAACACTTGATATTCCAACACCCGTCCTTGAGGAGCGCTATGCTGAAAAGAACACATCTGACTCGCATGAAGCCCATAATCTTGTTTAAATCCATTCATTCGCTTAAAGTCAATTCTGCTCGCACTGAACTAGGCTGATAGCCTTACCTGGGTCCGTAATAACCCACATTTTTCTCATAACTCACAAGAGCAACCATCATAGCAGGGACAAACACCCCACAATCCACAACCAACTGGACCGAACGCCCTTAAGGCATATATTCTCAAAAAAGCAATATTGCACTTCCTTATACTTGGTCCAAATCTTCAATCAATCAGGTGACTACAAGTCACACTTACATAATCTTCCCGTGGCCATACTCCCACGATTTTTCACACAGGTAGCCAATATGCGCATCCATACCACTGACCACCCTAAGGCTGTAAAACAATTCAAGGACCCGTAATCAGGATACAAAGCCTCTTTTACCAAACACCGATCTCAGGTGATACTGGAAACCACATCAGCTCATACTAAACATTCAAATCCCTTGTTCTTGCTCCTCTGAGCTCATGACATCCTTGTTAATACCGAACCGCATTCTCGATTCTTACTTCCAGTTACATAGTACTTACTGCACCTAACGTGCCGATAAGGGATGGCATAGGAATTCCATCATAACTCCTGAACCACTAATAGGCTGAACACTTCATCACATATAGAAATCTTTTACTTGCCTCAATTCATGAGAAACATAACAACACACAAGTGAGTTCTCACCCTCACAATATGTGCAAATCCTTAAGTAGTGGACTGAACCACCATACCCTTCCGGGATCCGCCTGTACCTGACAGGCCATAGCACTTGAATGATTCCATATGTAATCTATTACGACGGACGACATTCCCCACACACATCTGCACAAACCATACACATACTCTATCATACCGAAGGAACTGATCACTGCCGTACATGTGCCATTTCAACTATGGCTAATCAACCTATCGCATTTTAATCATCTTTAATTGCCTCAGAGATAATAGTAACTTCCTTCAACTCATAGCAAACTCAACCCTCACTCACCCCAGGTGACCTTTATTCACGAGACCATGCTGCCTAAATCCCGCAACCCGTCTCACATCATCCAGATGATCTTCCTACAACCCGGAGTCTATTTCTCTCACTCCTTCAATACCATCCTGCATGCTAAAAATAACATAGAACACTCCAATCATTTTCCTCCTCCTCAGAGATTATAATGAAAAAGCTCGATTCTCAATCATGCTGCTGCCTGAAACCCTTAAATAGCATAGTCTCTAACTTCCGAATTCACTAGGACCACTCCAGACACCGCTGAGATCTTTTCTTCTTGTTGACCTGACCTTGCTTAACCAATCTGTCCAATTCTTCCGAATTTCCCTGTTAGCATTCCCCAAATATTCAATTCTCTAGCACCATTTACACATTCTGCTTCCTACCGACTAGCCACTGGGATTCCTCGCAGAAACTTGCCAACCCCACTACTGCTATCCTACTCACAAAAGATAACCCACCTGTGGAAACTCACCAAGTGACACCTTCCACTACACTGTGAGACACACTTTCTACGACATCGAGACCCCCATCCTACGCTTGTTATCCTTCACCGGCTTGACTAGTCCGTCCGCTCCCCATGGACATCCACTATGCGCGCGACAACATCTTCTGATTCCAAGTTATGCTGCATCCTTCTTCATCCCTAACAACTCCTCTCGGTGGCATCTAACCTTCCGCCAAATAACCAACATTTCGGTTTAAGCTTGTGGACCTACTCCCTGTCCACAAAAATTTCTCAAATCACTTCAACTCCTCCTTAAGGCAAGCAACCGCCTTACCATTGAACTCATAGGCTATACTGCCACTTCTTACTTAGTTGGACTCATTCCTTTAAGCAACTACCTGACTCCCGTCTCTGACGCCTGGCATTTAGAGATTAAGCCGCTACCTGACACTTTTCACATGGCTTCCTTCATCGCATGCTTCTCAATTGCGGCCTCAATTCAATATCATCCTCTGAAGCTCTTGAACCAACAGATCACCACGACTTCAAACTCTCTGATGATCATCTTTCTTGAGCTGCCTTCATTAGAAATACTCATTCCATTACTTTAACCACCGCACACCACGTTCTATAACAGCTGCTTCTTTAACACTGCTTCACAACACCCTAACCCAATACAACCGAAGAACTATAACACCAGCAAACTTAACACGTTCTATTCGGTCAAACATCGGTACTGCAACACGGGTGAATACTCCACCTTGCTCGATGACACCAAACTTCATTACTTTTATCACCCAAAACCTGACATATTTATAGTTCATTGCCTTTCCTCTATCGGAACTGAAATACCAAAATCTCGAAATCACACTCTGGGAAGACCTCCCTTCAATCCATTCATCACCCCTATCCTACGGGCAACCATTCTACCATCATATCGACATCGCGCGATAACCAATCGGAAATATCATCACTATCTGAGCATAGCCTCAAGGCTCTCAGAAATACAACAACTGAGCTGAAATAACATAATATCCTCCTGCGGGGCGACAACAACAGTCCAATCGACTATGCATGGAAAACATCATGTACCGTATC
The DNA here is from genome assembly GCA_005239495.1 of Nicotiana undulata. Lineage (NCBI taxonomy): Eukaryota > Viridiplantae > Streptophyta > Magnoliopsida > Solanales > Solanaceae > Nicotiana > Nicotiana undulata. Next base: position 18,453 of record ML265964.1, on the reverse strand, counting down.
TGTAGACCCATTACAATTCCTCAAACTCTCGATTACAGGAAGCGCTTCGCGACGTATAAGATTGAGTAGGAAGAAACGTAGGCATAAGTCTGAGAGGAATCAAATCGCACGATGGGATATCAAGAAGGGAAGTACTCCTCACAGCCCTGTAGCCTCTCGAAGATAAGTACAGACGTCTCCGTACCAATCCGCAAGACTCTACTAGACTTGCTCATGACTCGTGAGACCTACGGGAACCTAGTGCTCTGATACCATGTTGTCACGACCCAAAATCCATGAGGTCGTGATGGCGTCGGACACCACTGTCGGGCAAGCCAATCGTTAATTAATAGAAGTGAAATTTCTTGTTCTAGCACTTTCGAAATCATTACTTTTCATTTTTATATATAACATCTATATAGAATTCCATTTCGTAGGGAAAAGCAACAGTTCATTTATGTAAAAATACAACCCAAATACATATATCCCAGAACCCGGTGTCACAAGTGCATGAGCAGATTCTAAGAGTTTATACAATTACTACAAAGCTTGTCCGAAATACAAATTGGACAAGTAATTTAGAAATAAAATATAGTACATAGAGGGTGACTCTGTCGGCTGCGGGTCGTCTCTGAGTAATGCAGCTCGCCTAAGTCTCCAAGTCAGCTCTATTGCTATGATAGTACCTGTGCAACAAAAATGCACAGCAAGTGTAGTATGAGTACGAAAACAACGTGTACTTAGTAAGTATCCCACCTAACCTCAGAGAGGTAGTGACGAGTGGTCGACTTGACACTTGCTATAAGTCAGTCTAGTATAATTTCAGTGAGACACTAAGCATGGATATCATAGACATATTTAATAATGACCAGGGAATAAGAAATATCAATTTGAATCATATTTAGCACCTTAAACTTTCGTCATTTCAGTTTGGCAATTAAATAATAATCAGGAGTAAGAAGCATAGACTTACTTCACATTCTTACATATCAATTCTTATTCTTTTTGACTGGCAAGTTCATAACTCTTTATACTAATAAACAAGTATAAATCATAGAAAGTATGTAGCATTTATCATATGCAAACAACTGCCGAGGGTCGAACGGCGCGGACCAACAATAATAAACAGTGCATTGCCGAGGGTCGAACGGCTCGAACCATAGATGCATCTATTCACTCCACTCACGAATCGATCATGCGACGCGGTTATACATATAAATAAATACGGCTAGCCTGCTCGCGAATCATACTTGTGACTCAGGTGCTCCTATGTACACGTATTCACACAATAGATTCATATTTCATCAGGAAGACAGCTTCTCAAATTCAAGTGATAAAATTCTCTTTAGGTGAACATGAAGATATAGTTTAAAACATTTCAGGAAAATCTTTTACCAAGTTTTAATAAGGTTTTAAAAGAACATCATTGGTTCCTCAGGAACACAATTATACAAGGAAGATTCCATTTTTCTTTTAAAATCATTGAGGAAAGTAAGTTCATGTTCTTTCAAATATTCAATTCCTAACTTGGTGATATCACCAGACAAATATCATTTATAGGATCACAAGTATAACAATTAAAGCATGCTAGTGGGTCTTAGACAACCTGGACATGGTATAACTATAGCTACGCACGGACTCCCGTCACCACGTGCGGTTCCAGCCTAGCACGGTCACCTTCGCTCCTGCGGCACCAAGGTTGCACCTGCAGCCAAAGCCTCACAGGTGCGGTCACACCAGATGACAGCAATTTCAGCCTTTTCTCAACTTCAACTTTGATCCGTTAACCACCAGGAATCCACCCGAGGCCCCCGGGACCCTGTCCAATCACACCAACCTGTCCCAAAACATAACACGGACTTGCTCGAGCCCTCAAATCATATCAAACAACGCCGAAATCACGAATTGCGCTCAAATCCAAATCTTTAAGACTTAAGAAATTTTGACTTCCACATCTGATGCCGAAACCTGTCAAATCACATCCGATTGACCCCAAATTTTGCACACAAGTCATATTCAACATTACGGACCTGCTCTAACTTTCGAAATCACATTCCGACCCCGATATCAAATTTTCCACTTCCGGTCGGATTCTTCAAAAACCTTCAATTTTCTATCTTTAGCCAAATGGCTTCAAAATGGACCTTCGAACATCGAAATTCACTTCCGATCGCGCTCCCAACTCCAGAATCACCATATGGAGCTATTCCCATACTCGGAATCCCAAACAGAAATCAATATCTTTGTAATGCTCTTCAAGCCAAACTTAGGAAATTCCTTCAAAGATGCTAACTTCCACATTATACGCTGAAACGCTCCTGGGTTATCCAAACCCTGATCCGGACATACACCCAAGTCCGAAATCATCATACAAACGTGTTGGAACCTTCAGATCCTGATTCCGAGGTCATTTACTCCAAATTCCATTCTGAGTCGATTCTTCCAACTTAAGGCTTCAAAATTGAATATTCTCCTTTCAATTCAACTCCGATCTTCCTGAATTTCAATTCCGACCATACACACAAGTCAATATACCTGAAATGAAGTTGTTCATGACTTCCAATTACTGAACGACGCGCTAGATCTCGAAACGACCGCTCGGGTCATTACACACACACCCGTCGCCTAGCACGTGTGTCACCTCAAAATAGTAAAATGATACGAAATATGGGGTTTCATACCCTCAGGACTAGATTTACAATCGTTACTTACCTCAAACGGGTCAAATCTCTAACCCGCGATCCCCTTGCCTCTCGACTCGGCCTCCGAATCTCAATGAATACCCCCTTGAATCTCTCTTCAAATCACTCCCAAAAGCTTCAAATCCGAATAGAAATGGTGAAGAATGCACTACAATTCACGGAGTGTGCAAAATATACCTTCTGCCCAAGCTTTTCGCACCTGTGGACAATTTTATCGCGCATGCGGGACCACACCTGCAGTCCAAGTGTCGCACCTGTGCATTTCCCTTAAGTCACCAGCTTCCGCACCTGCGCCCCAGGTCTCGCACTTCCGGGCTCGCAGGTGCGGCCAAGCTTACTTACTTGTGCTCCATCCCCAGCTTCCCAAAATTCCGCATCTGCGTTCACCTTCCGCGACTGCAACCCACGGACATGCGGCTCCCCTTCTGCAGGTGCGCAAACACCAGCAGATTTTCAGCAACTCACCAACACCAAAACCAATCTACTAACCATCTGAAACACACCCGAGGTCCTCGGTACATCAACCAGTAATACCAATGATTCACATATCAATATACGAACTAAGTCGAGCCTTCGGAACACCCAAAACAACATCCAAACACCAAATCAACCGCGAATTCAAGTCTAAACACTTCTAAACTTCCAATTTCCGCAAACGACGCCAATACCTACCAAACACTACGAACCTACTCTAACTCCTGTAATTCCATTCTAAGGTCAAATTTTCCACTGCCGACCGGAAATCACCAAAGTTCTAATTTCGCCAATTCAAGCCTTATTCTACCACAGACCTCTAAATTACATTCCGGACACGCTCCTAAGTCCAAAATCACCTAACAGCGCTAACCAAACTATAAAAATCCAAATCCGAGATCGTTTACTCATAAGTCAACATCCGATTGACTTTTTCATCTTAAACTTCTAAATAAGAGACTGAGTGTCTCATTCTACTCCGAAACCACTACGGACCCAAACCAACCAACCTGATACAACACAATATATCTGAATAACACATAACGAAGCAGAAACGGGGTAAACGAGACTCTAACTCTCAGAACGACCGGCCGGGTCGTTACAGTTTTTCTCAATTTCTGAAGAACATATTCTCTTATGAGGTAGACTAATATTGTCCTGTTCAGGAGAGACATTAATATACAATAACAAGGTCATGCATTCATGTACCACAAGTGATCAAATATTTATGAAGCTCAATAAATCAAGATTTATTCGACAAAGAAAACAAATATCCATCTCTTATTTTGCCCAGAAACCGGAATTAAATTCCTTTAAAAAAGGTACATATATCGCATCCTTTAAATTAATGTCTTATCACTAAAAGAAAATTTTAACAAGTAATATGACAAATTGCATGGAGTCATTATGGAGTTGAGATAAAATAGTAAATAGATCATAATAAGTCAAAACATTGAATAGTAAAATTCAGACTACATTCAATATTTATATATATACATGCATCTCGAATAATAAATGTCGATGGAAAAAGAATCATTCATGCAAAGTATATTATATAATGCAAGAATTGTACAATCCAAAAATATATAGAACCTGTCACGACCCAAAATCCATTTAGGTCGTGATGGCGTCGAACACCACGGTCAGGCAAGCCAATCCTTAATTAGTGAATTATATTCATGTTCTTAACATTTTTAAATTTGTACCTTTCATTTCATTTCATAACAAGTGAATAAATCTTCATTACTTAAATACGACACAAAAACAATCCAGTTTGATAAAATAAATCCCAACACCTACATGAGCCATTTCTAAGAATTTGTACAAAATTCTACAAAGCTTGTCTGAAATACAGTTGGACAAGGAAAATTAGAATAAAGTGAAAACAATACGAGGGAGACGCTATCAGCTGCGGATCGCCTCCGGATGATGCAGCTCGCCTAAGTCTCCAAACCATCAACGTCGCAATGATAGTACCTGTGCAATAGAAATGCACAGCAAGTGTAGCATGAGTACGAAAACAACGTGTACTTAGTAAGTATCCCGCCTAACCTCAGAGAGGTAGTGATGAGAGGTCAAATTAGATACTTGCTAAAAGTCGATTAACTATAATCAAGTGGGGTACTAAGCATGAGTATCATAGGCAATAAAATAATGAGCAGAGATAAGAAATATCAACCTATTTCACATTTTACACATCAATTCTTCTTCATTTTAGCTGGCAACTCAAAACTCTTTAGGTCAATAAACAAGTATAATTCATTGGAAAATAAGCAGCATTTTATCATGCGCAAAAAACAATGTCGAGGGTCCAGCGGCGCGGACCAACAATAATAAACTGTGCACTGCCGAGGATCGAACAGCTCGAACCATAGATGCATCTATTTTCCCCGCTCGCGAATCGATCATGTGATGCGGTCAACATAATAATAATAAGGCTAACCTGCTCGCGAATCAAACCTGCGACTCAGGTGCTCATAGGTGCACGTATTCACATAATAATCCGCATTTTTATCAAGCAAACAACTTCTCAAGAAAATGATAAAATTCTCTTTAGGTGAACATAACATGAAGATAGTATTTAAATCATTTCTGGAAATTCATTTGCCAAGTTTGATAAGGTTTTAAATATCACTGTTTCATACGGAACACAATTAAGCAAGGAAGGATCCATTCTCTTCTCAGACGATTGAGGAAAATAAGTTCTGATCCTTTTAAGTATTCTATTACTAACTCGATAATATCACCAAGCTAATATCATTGATAAAATCACAAGTACAACAGGTAAGGCATGCTAGTGGGTCCTAGACTACCCCGACATGGAGTAACAGTAGCTACGCACGGACTCCCGTCACCTCGTGCGTACGTAACCCCCACAAATAGTAACACATATTTACTTAGTTCACCTAGGGGGACAATTTCCCCTCACAAAGTTAGAAAGGAGACTTACCTCGCTCTGAAACTTCATAACCGGCTTCCAAGCCCTACCGACGACTACAATTTGATGCACAATGCCCCAAAACTACCTAATAACGGGCAAAGCAATGAACATTCACTCTAATACTTGTAACAAATTCAAATTATATCATTTCCCAACTCCGCTCAATGAATTGACCAAATTGCCCTCAGGCCCACGTGCCCGGATTCTGAAATTTATAAACTCTACCCATAGCTTTACTAGTTCAAGTATACAATTTACTCAAATATTCATGCTCAATTTGTGGTTAAAATCCAATTTACCAAATTTCTAGGTTTTATTCAATTTTCCCAATATTTCCCACAAATATCATGTTCAAATTCATGCAATAACCTTGTAATTATCTTACAAATGTGAAGAATTAACTATTGTGATCCTTTCCGAAATTCCCTCCTTGAAGATCCTTAAAATCGCCCATACCAAATGAAAATAGGAGGAGAAATGACATGATTCTCGTTTAAAAACATTCTGCCCAGGCCTCATTTCCGCACATGCGTTCCAACCTCCGCACTTGCGCTCCCGCAGGTGCGCCCAAACTCCCGCACCTGCGGCCTCCTCAGCTCCAGCCCAGAACTCGCACTTGCGGCGCCCAAAGCCGCACCTGCGGCCAAAGCCTCGGCGGTGCGGTCACACCAGATGACAGCAACTTCAGTTTTCCTTCAACTTCAAATATTGATCTGTTAATCACCCGGAATCCACCCGAGGCCGCCGGGACCCCATCCAATCACACCAACTTGTCCCAAAACATGACACGGACTTGCTCGAGGCCTCAAATCACATCAAACAACATCGAAACGACGAATAACTCTCCAATCCAAATCCTTAAGAACTTAGAATTTCAAACTTCTACATCCGACGCTGAAACCCATCAAATCATATCCGATTGACCCCTAATTTTGCACACAAGTCATATTCGACATTACGGACCTGCTCCAACTTCTGAAATCGCATTCCGACCCGATATAAAATTTTCCACTTCCGGTCGAATTCTTCAGAAACCTTCAAATTTCTATCTTTAACCGAATGACTTCAAAATAACCTACGGACATCCGAATTCACTTCCGATCGCACTCCCAACTCCATAGTCACCATACGAAGCTATTCCCAGACTCGGAATCCCAAACGGACATCAATATCTCTGCAATGCGCTTCAAGCCAAACTTAGGAATTTCCTTTAAAAATGCTGACTTCCACAATATACGCCGAAACGCTCCAGGGTTATCCAAAACCTGATCCGGACATACGCCCAAGTCCGAAATCATCATACGAACCTGCTGGAACATTCAGATCCTGATTCCGAGGTCGTTTACTCCAATTTCCAATCTTAGTTGATTCTCCCAACTTAAGGCTTCCGAAATGAGAATTTTCCTTTCAATTTAACTCCGAACCTCCCGAATTTCAACTCCGAACATACACACTAGTCATAATACCTGAAATGAAGCTATTCATGACTTCCAACCGCTGAACGACGTGCTAGAGCTCATAACGACCGGTCGGGTCGTTACATTCTCCCCTACTTAAATAGACGTTCGTCCTCGAATGTGCCAATAATTGTCCCGGAGTTATCTAAAATCACTGTCTAACACCCCGTGCACCTGCTCGTGCTACCACAACCCCATTGAGCACATTAGCTTGATCAAATCTAAAGATATTTCCTCTTATCCATACAATAAGCTCAGACCCCAGTTCCAACACTTGAAATTCTCTGCTAGTCTTGTTTCTAATATATGAACACCATATCAACTACAACACGAGGCACCAGAACACAAATGCATACCTTTGCTGAATCAGTACCTAGCACCGCATAATTCGTCATCTAGCCGCCATGATATTTCCTGAACCTTAACAGCCAAACTTCTACGAATCTGATGCTCCCAATGCACCTTATCATATATATTCATACATCCTGCTATAATGCTGACAATACTACCACAACGGAGGAGATGTGTAGAAATTTCTAACCAATTGCAGAGTTAACCAAACATGGAATCTTTCCCCTTGACTAAAATCATTATCTCATTACAAACAAATGAGAGTAATTGTCCTGTAGTATACTTCACTTAATCTCATCGCACTTGACCCATGATTCAATACTCTCGTCTCACCCAGTATGAACTGTTCCAACAACCAATCACCCCAGATATGACCAACAGTCTCACACGATGCCACAATGCGCCGATAGGCCACAATTCGAACACGATGCATAAGGAAAGGACTCAAGAAGGGACTACTCGACTCACGCAACTAATATGAACTTTCCTTAGAGAATAGGAAGTATAACATAAGAAAAACAAATATAGGGGACCGTTCTCATCATCAAACTGTTGGGGCATGCAACCCGATCCAAATAACATACCCGTGGCCACGTTTCACCCGGTCCCATCATATAATTTACATAAGGAGACATACACGGAGTTGAATTTGCTCACTATTACAAATTACTGAATACCGGTCACAAGCACGCTAAGTGCATAATACCATTCTGGGGAGACTGATAGAGCCATATGCTATAAAACTCAAGGACAACTGAGGTGCGATATATAATCTGAATCCCAAGAACCATCCTGCTCACATAACCTCATTACTACGCAGAATCTCAACACATAAGAAATTATCAAGCCGTTTCACAACTCACACGACACGATCATAATATACCTAAATTTGATGAAGACGGAACAACAACTAATATTCCAACACCCCTCCTTAAGGAACGCTATACAGAAATGAACATACCTGATTCACGTGAAGCCCACAACCACATTGAATCCATTCATAACCCTCAAGCTGATCCGGCTCACATTGCATTAGGCTAATAGCTTCACCTGGGTCCATAATACCCCAATTCCTCTCATAATACACAAGAACAACCATCATAGCCGGGACAAACACCTCACAATCCACAATCAACTGAACCGAATGCCTTCCAAACATAAATTCTCAATTAAGCAATATTACACTCCTTTATACTTGGTCAAATTCGTCAAACAATCAGGTGACTACACGTCACACTTATACCATCTTCACGCGGTCGTGCTCCCACGGCCTTCCTCACAAGGTAACAAGTATGCACATCCATACCACCGACCACTCTAAGGCTGTAAAACAATTCAAGGACCCGTAACCAGGATACAAAGCCTCTTTCACCAAACACCGATATCAGTTGAAACTGAAGCAACATCATCTTATTCTAAACATTCCAATCCCTTGTTCTTGATCCTCCGAGCTCATGACTTTATTGTTAACACCAAACCGCAATCCGATTCTTACTTCCAGCTCCACACTGACAACTGCACCAATATGCCGATATGGAGTAGCATAGGAATTCCATGATACTTCCTGAACCGCTAATAGGGTGAACACTTCATCACCTAGGAACCTTTACTTACCTCAATTCATGAGAACTATAACAACACACGAGCGAATTCTCACAATCACAATACATGCAAATCCTTAAGTAGTGGTCTGAACCACCATAAACTTTCCGGGATCCGCCTACACCTGACAGGCCATAGCACTTAAATGCTCCCAATGAAATCTATTACGACGGTCGACATACCCCACACACATCTGCACCAACTATACACATACTCGATCACACCGAATGAACTGATCACTGCCGTACATATGCCTTTTCAACCATGGCTAACCAATCTATCTTCTTTTATTAGAACCGCTGATGAGAGTCACCCACTCTGACTGGCCCCGAATACAATCAACTCCAAGGCTCTTTTAGCACATGAACATGCTCTCAATGAAGCACGTGCCTGAGTCGCTACCCTTACAACTTGCCTATGCCTTAAGCATAAATTCTGAATCTTTCAAAGCCTAACCCTGGTCCAACAGGGCCAACGTTTGCACACATTCATCAAATCCAACGCAAAAATCACCATTTTACTCCTTTCCCCTAGTTGTACTTAACTTGCCAATACGCCGACAATCCGCAACCCCATGAGAACACAATCCTACAACCCAACTGCAGGTGCTGGGACTCCCCCACTTAACCCGAAGCTACTCTTGCACCCCTTTAGACCCTGCTGAGATCCTTTCTCCTTTGTTGACATGATTTTGCCCAACCAATCTGATCAATTCTTCCAAACCCTCCTGTTAGCATTCCCCAAATACTCAAATTCTCAAGCACCATTCACACATTCTTCCTCCTACCGAATAGCCACTGGGATCCCTCGCAAACACTTGCCAACCACACTACCTCTAACCTACTCACGGAAGATAACCCACCTGTGGAAATTGCCAACTGACACCCTTCAACGACGCTGAAATTCACCCTTTCTGCAACCTCAATACCCCATCCTAAGCCTACTCTCGTTCACCAACTTTTCCCGTCCGTCCGCTCCTCGTGAACATCTACTAAATGCGCTACAACACCTTCAAATTCAATGCCATATTCCATCCTTCTTTATCCCTAACAACTCCTCTCTGTTGCATCCAACCTTCCGCCGACAACCCACATTTCAGCTTAAGCTCGTGGACCGCATCACCGTCCACTTAACTTCTCAAATCACTCCAAACCTTTCCTCAAGATATGCAGCTGTCATACCACTGAACTCATATGCTACGCTGCCACTCTCCCACTTTAGTTAGACTCATTCCTTTAAGAAACTACCCGACTTCCGTCCTTTATGCCTAGCATTTTGAGATTTAGCCGCCACCTGACACTTCTCACATGTCTTCCTTCATTGCATGCTTCTCAAATGCGGCCCCAATTCAATATCATTCTTTGCAACACCTAAACCAGCAGATCACCATAACTTCGACTCCCCGAAGATCATCTTTCTCGAGCTGCCTTTAGTAGAAATGGCTATTCAATTCTGAACCACCACACACCACGATCTCGGACAACCGCTTCTTAAATACTTCTTCGCAGTACTCTGACCCCATTCCACCGAGGAAACCCTAGCACCGACGAACTTAACACATTCCATTCAATTAAAACAGCGATACCATATCACAAATGAAAACTCCACCTAGCTTGATAACACCAAGTCTTATTACTTTATCCCCCTGACTTGAACATTCATAGTCCCAATTGCCTTCCTCCGCCATAACTGAAATACTGAACTCTAAATTACACTCTGAGAAGACCTCCCTTCAAACCATCCATCACCCCAACATATGGGCAAGCATTCTACCATCATATCGACACCGCGCGATAACCAATCGTAAGCATTTTGACAACCTGAGCATAGCCTCCAATCTCTCAGGAACACAGTTACTGAGCGGGAACAACATAATATCCTTCTGCAGGGCGACAACAACAGCCCAATCAACTATGTACGAAAAACATCACGCACCATATCTGTAGCACCATTACAATCCCTCAAACTCCCGATTTATAGAAAGTGCTTCGCGACGTATAAGATTGAGTAGGAAGAAACATAGGTATAAGCCTTAAAGAAATCCAATCACACGATGAGGAATCAAGAAGGGAAGTACTCCTAACAGCCCTGTAGCCTCTCGAAGATAAGTACAGACGTCTCCGTACCGATCCGCAAGACCCTACTAGACTTTCTCATGACTCGTGAGACTTAAGGGAACCTAGCGCTCTGATACCATGTCGTCATGACCCAAAATCCATTTAGGTCGTGATGGCGTCGGACACCACGGTCAGACAATCCAATCCTTAATTAGTGAATTATATTCATGTTCTTAACATTTTTAAATTTGTACCTTTCATTTCATTTCATAACAAGTGAATAAATCTTTGTTACTTAAATACGACAGAAAAACAATCCAGTTTGATAAAATAAATTCCAACACATCCCCAGAACCCGGTGACACAAGTACATGAGCCTTTTTTAAGAATTTTTACAAAATTCTACAAAGCTTGTCCGAAATACAGTTGGACAAGGAAAATTAGAATAAAGTGAATACAATACAAGGGAGACTCTGTCAGCTACGGATCGCCTCCGGATGATGCAGCTAGCCTAAGTCTCCAAACCAGCCACGTCGCTATGATAGTACCTGTGCAATAAAAATGCACAGTAAGTGTAGCATGAGTACGAAAACAACGTGTACTTAGTAAGTAATCCGCCTAACCTCAAAGAGGTACTGATGAGAGGTCGAATTAGACACTTGCTAAAAGTCGATTAGCTATAATCAAGTGGGGTGCTAAGCATGATTATCATAGGCAATTAAATAATGAGCAGAGATAAGAAATATCAACCTATTTCACATTTTACACATCAATTCTTCTTCATTTTAGCTGGCGACTTAAAACTCCTTAGGTCAATAAACAAGCAGCATTTATCATGCGCAATAAAGAAAGACGAGGGTCAAACGACGCGGACCAACAATAATAAATTGTGCACTGTCGAGGGTCGAACGGCTCGAACCATAGATGCGTCTATTTTCCCCGCTCGCGAATCGATCATGCGACACAGTCAACATAATAATAATAAGTCTAACTTGCTCGCGAATCATACCTGCGACTCAGGTGCTCATAGGTACACGTATGCACATAATAATCCGCATTTTTATCAATCAAACAACTTCTCAAGAAAATTATAAAATTCTCTTTAGGTGAACATAACATGAAGATAGTACTTAAATCGTTTCTGGAAATTCATTTGCCAAGTTTGATAAGGTTTTAAATATCAATGTTTCATCTGAAACACAATTAAGCAAGGAAGGATTCATTCTCTTCTCAGAAGATTGAGGAAAATAAGTTCTTATCCTTTTAAGTATTGTATTACTAACTCGATAATATCACCAGGCTAATATCATTGATAAAATCACAAGTACAACAGGTAAGGCATGCTAGTGGGTCCTAGACTACCCGTACATGGCATAACAGTAGCTACGCACGGACTCCCGTCACCTCGTGCGTACGTAGCCCCCACAAATAGTAACACATATTTAATTAGTTCACCTAGGGGGACAATTCCCCCTCACAAAGTTAGAAAGGAGACTTACCTTGCTCCAAAACTTCATAATCGGCTTCCAAGCCCTCCCCGCGACTCCAATTTGATGCACAACGCCCCAAAACTACCAAATAACGGACAAAGCAATGAAAATTCACTCTAATACTTGTAACAAAATCAAATTATATCATTTCCCAACTCCGCTCAATGAATTGACCAAAATGCCCTCTGGCCCACGTGCCCGAATTCCAAAATTTCTCGAAGATAAACTCTACCCATAGATTTACTAGTTCAAGTATACAATTTACTCAAATATTCATGCTCAATTTGTGGTTAAAATCCAATTTACCAAATATCTAGATTTTCTTCAAATTTCCCAATTTTTCCCACAATTTTAATGTCCAAATCCATGCAATAACCTTGTAATTAACTTTAAAATGTGAAGAATTAACTTAACTTGTGATCCTTGCCAAAATTCCCTCCTTGAAGCTCCTCAAAATCGCCCAAACCAAATAAAAATAGGAGGCGAAATGACATATATCTCATTTGAAAACATTCGGCCCAGGCCTCATTTCCGCACCTGCATTCCAACCTCCGCACCTGCACTACCGCAGGTGCGCCCAAAACTCCCGCACCTACGGCCTCCTCAACGCCAGCCCAGAACTCGCACCTGCGGCCAAAGCCTCGCAGGTGCGGTCACACCAGATGACAGCAACTTCAGTTTTTCTTCAACTTCAAATATTGATCTGTTAATCACCTGGAATCCACCGGAGACCCCCGGGACCCCGTCCAATCACACCAACCTGTCCTAAAACATGACACGGACTTTCTCGAGGCCTCAAATCACATCTAACAATATCGAAATGACGAATCGCTCTCCAATCCAAATCTTTAAGAACTTAGAATTTCAAACTTCTACATCTGACGCCGAAACCCATCAAATCATATCGGATTGACCCCAAATTTTGCACACAACTCATATTCGACATTATGGACCTACTCCAACTTTTGGAATCGCGTTCCGACCGCGATATTAAAATTTCCACTTCCGATCAGATTCTTCAAAAACCTTCAAATTTCTATCTTTAGCCAAATGACTTCAAAATAACCTACGGACATCCGAATTCACTTCCGATCGCACTCCCAACTCTAGAGTCACCATATGAAGTTATTCCCAGACTCGGAATCCCAAACGGACATCAATATCTCTGAAATACGCTTCAAGCTAAACTTAGGAAATTCCTTCAAAAATGCTGACTTCCACAATATACGTTGAAACGCTCCTGGGTTATCCAAAACCGGATCTGTACGTACGCCCAAGTCCGAAAGCATCATACGAACCTACTAGAACCTTCAGATTCTGATTCCGAGGTCGTTTACTCCAAATTCCAATCTTAGTCGATTCTCCCAACTTAAGGCTTCCGAAATGAGAATTTTCCTTTTAATTTAACTCCGAACCTCCCGAATTCCAACTCCGACCATACACACTAGTCATAATACCTAAAATGAAGTTGTTCATGACTTCCAACCACTGAAAGACGCCCTAGAGCTCTAAACGACCGGTCGGGTCGTTACAGAACCAACTTAGATGGTGACTATATTATTATTTTCAGTCAATTGTATATAACCTTTTATTATGAAAATTTTAAACACACTACACATATATGTCATGCATCTTGAATTGAAATTTCGATGGGGGGAAAAATTCTCATGCAACATACATACATAATGCATTATTATTCACTCCAATAATTAAAACAAACCCAACTCAGATAGAGAGTATACTGTTAATTTAAGTCAAATGAACATCATGATTAGTAGCTTTATTTCTATTGATCCAACATGTATACTCAGATGGGGAGTACACGATATCAATTACGAGTATTTCACCTAGTGAGCTTACAATAAATTTTCCGATATGGAGGAAGACTTAAAGTCAACGCATAAATTTATTATTCACTTGAAATTAATAGTGAAAGACCATAGAAATATATTTCTATCACCACTTAATCATGATTGTATTTTAGTTAGAAAATTGATTCAACCCTTTAAACTCGGATATAGAGTTAATACAGGTTATCAATAACTAGTAATTGTATCCAATGAGTTCATAATAAACTTATCCAATATTGAGGAAGACCTAATGTCAACGCGTAAATTTATTATCTCACTATAAATTAAAAAGTGGAGACTATAGGGGTTAATTCCTATCACCACTTTATCACAACCACGATCTTTTCTCTGAGGATTAAATTCCATAATTAAATAAAATGCTCAATATCCCATTTAAAAAGTCGTGAAACGCTAAATTTAACGTTTTTCACTGCATAGCAGTGAGTATTGTTCACTAGACTATTTCTGATAAATCTACCAAATTTCAAATCAATCGGAGATCGTTAAAATCACAATCTCCAAAAATTGCGACCAAATTTGGAAAATTACCATTTTAAGCATTTTTAAGAATTTAAAATATGACCTACATCCTTATCATATATCAATTCATGTCAAATCAACATGTGTCATGTTCCAGATTAGAATTAAATAAAATGATAGAAAGAACGACTTTACGTATGTAAATCACACTTTAATCCGCCAAACCTCCAAAAAACTCATCTAAACGATCCCGAATCATCAAAATACGAGGTGATTCACCGCATAGCAGTAAGTTCTTCCTAACTTATTGTTTCCGATGATCCTACTGAATTTCAGGTCATTCAGAGATCGTGAAATTCACGATCGCCAAAAAACTAGACCAACTTCAAATAAATTATTTTTCGCGTTATTTAGGATTAAATTCATGTGATTTGCATTCTTGCTATATATCATATCAAGTTAAATCATCATGTTTCAGATTTAACAAAAATATAGCCGATATATAAAGAATATTCTTTTTTCATATTTATAACAAATTCAATTTAATAAACTGCTTGAAAACCCATCTGAACGACCTCAAAATGCCGAAAAATAGCATGATTTAGGGCATATCAGATAGTTTTCCTCGCTAGATTGTTTTCGATGAACCTACCAAGTTTCAGGTCAATTGGAGTTTGTCAAATTCATGACCACCAGCCTGTAACCAAATTAGGAGAATAACCGTTTAAGCAGTTTCATGAACTAAAATAAATATGATATTGATTTCCATTCTCCTTATAATTATACTATGAGCTCAATGCATATATTATATTCTTCCTATTTCTAGGATACAAAATATCTCCTTTTGTCATGACCCGAAATCCCACTGTCGGGACCGTGATGGCGTCTGACGTTGAACCCGCTAGACAAGCCAACGTTCCAGTTAATATACTTATTTCCTTATTATTAGGCATTTAAAAGAAAAGTGATGTACGAGAACAAATATAAATAAAGGTACGGAAAATATGAAATCTAACAACTCGGGTAAATAGCATTACAAAATCCTTGATAAAACCCCTAGAACTAGTATCACGACTTCACGGACTGTCTAGAATGCTAAAAACAAGGGTCTGAATAAAAAATACAATTGTCTCAGAAATACAAAGAGAAGAAAGAAAGAAATGAAGTGAGATAGAAGGTGACGCCAAGGCCTGCGGACGCCAGTAGGACTACCTCAGTGTCGCTTGTGCATTGAAGGATACTCCCTCAATCAATGCCCACCGAGTCCGGTACCGTAATCTGCACAACATAAAGAAGTGCAGGTGTAGTATCAGTACAACCGACCCCATGTACTGAGAAAGTGCCGATCCTAACCTCGGTGAAGTAGTGACGAGGCTAGGACACGACCAATAATAAACATCTGTGCAGTTCAATAATATACAACAGGAATAACGGCATGAAATAAACAATTAAGTGAAAAACGGGGGAGAACATGCTGGGGACAAGGGGAAAATAATTACTGAATCACAGAACAGAGCAACAGACGAAGTATCAAAAATAGCAACAGGAAGTAACCACATAGAACAAACAAGTGCACGACATCACCCTTCGTGCTTTACTCTCATCCTCACCAAAACAAGTGCCGACATCACCTTTTGTGCTTTTACTATCATCCTCACCAAAGCAATAATTAAATAAAAATGGCACGGCATGATCCTTCGTGCTTTTACACTCTCATCGTCACAATGCAATAAATAAATACACAGCATCACCCTTCGTGCTTTACACTCTCATTCTCATAATCCAATAAATAAATACACGGCATCACCCTTCATTCTTTACCATCTTCCTCACCCGAACAATATCAAGAATAACAATTTGGCAAGGAAAAATCAACAACATGAATCATAAGTCACAACATCCCGGCAAGGGAACAATAACAGAGATATTATCGTCCCGGCAAAGGACACAGCTATAACAAATTTCGCTCAAGTGTATAACTTAATAAAATAATCCCCAATCGAACAATTAGTCAACAGTGTTCACAACCAAGTATTTCAAACAATTGAATAACCTCCAAAATGAAATCTACTTCATAACACAGTAATTATCGAAGAAAACACATATATCGTAAAAGCCGACTCACGGGCATGCTTGACAAAAATGCATAGGTACTCGTCACCTCACCTATACATTGAACATGGAATAAACATGTAGCACATATGACTCAACACCTATTCCCTCAAGCTAAGGTTAGGCCAAACACTTACCTCGACTCCAAGGATCCAAATCAAGCATCTAGAATCGCTTTTCCTTTCGAACCCGACTCCAAATCAATCGTATCTAGACATAATTGACCCAATAACATCAATAAATGCTAAACAATTTAATTCCAATGCTTAATTACAGACTTCCCAACATTCTTCCCAAAAATACAAAAATCGACCCCGAGCCCGCTTGGTCAAAATACGAGGTTCGAACCAAAACCCGATCACCCACGAGCCCACAAGACCGAATATATAATTTGTTTTGAAATTCGACCCCAAAACGAGGTCAAATGCCCAAATAACCGAAAAGCCCTAACTCTACCCAATTCCCTAATTTTCTACTTTTAATTTCATGTTTTTAGGCCTAGAATCTAGTGGATGTTGATAAACATGGAAGAAAACAAGTCAAAGATTACTTACCTAAGAGATTATGGTGAAGAAGTTCTTCAAACATCGCCTAAGAGGGTTGTAGAAGAAGAGGTTTATGAAAATGGTGAAGAATCTCGTAACTATTCTGTTTCTGGCCTTTAAAATAACTGCGCGATTTTGGTCTATGCGATCGCGGAAGAAGGATTTTGATCGCATAGTGGACTGACTCCTACACTACGTGTAATGACCCAGCAGGTCGTTTTGCGTATCACGGTCCCGTTTCCTTAAATGAAACCTTCCATAGAGGCTATTCGTGCTTTATGACTCNGCCTATTTGGCCAAGTTTGACTTCGGTCAACATTTTGAGCAAACGACCTCGGAATCGAGTTCTGACAGCTCCAGTAGCTCCGTATGATGATTTCAGACTTGGGCGTATGTTCGGCTCGGGTTTCTGATGACCCGGGAGCGTTTCGGCGACCGAAATGGAAATCATGATTTCCTTAAGTTTAGAATTTGGCCTGGAACAGGACTTCATGCTATCGGGGTCCGAATGGAATTCCGGGACCGGCAATAGTTCCGTATAGTCATTTGTGACTTGTCTGCAAAATTTGGGGTCATTCCGAGTAGTATAGACCCGTTCGGCGCAATGTAATGAATTCTAGAATTTCAAAGTTCTTAAGTTTGATTAATTTGGTTTTGGGGTTGAATTTTGAGTTCCGTTGTTGTTTTTCATGTTCCGGAAGTTCGAGCAAGTCCGTATCATGAATACAGACCTGCCGGTGCTTTTGGACGGGGTCCCGGGGGGCTCGAGGGTGTTTTAGACCCCGGGAGCTAAGTTAGAAAAACCAGAAATTGTTCTGTCTAGTTTCCTTCTCTGCGATTGCTGAAGCAACGATGCGATCGCAGAGAAGTAATTATGCTGGGCCATCCAATGTTCTCTGCGATCGCAGACATCA